>CAUYQV010033379.1:0-14322 GCA_963574575.1 Galagoides demidoff | reverse complement strand
AAACTGTGACATAAAAACATCCAGGAGTTGTGGCGGGCACTTGTAGTCCCAGCTACTTAGGAGGCTGAGGCAAGAGAATCGCCTAAGCCCAAGAGCTGTAGATTGCTGTGAGCTGTGACACTATAGCACTCTACTGAGGGCAACAAAACAAGACTGTCTCTAAACAAACAAAAAAAAAAGAAGTTTCTTGTAAAGATTTACTATGCTAATTATATAATACATCTAGCACAGTCTCCGGCATAAGTAAGGAGTTCTGTATGTACTACCTTTCCCTTCTAAAAATTTTAAAGCAGTAATTTTTTTTTTTTTTTTTTGGAGACAGAGCCTCAAGCTGTCCCCCTGGGTAGAGAGCTATGGCATCACAGCTCACAGCAACCTCCAAATCCTGGGCTCAAGCAAGTCTCCTGCCTCTACCTCCCAAGTAGCTGGGACCACAGGCGCCCGCCACAGCACCTGGCTATTTTTTGGTTGCAGCCGTCATTGTTGTTTGGCGGGCCCGGGCTGGGTTCGAACCCACCACCTTAGGTGTATGTGGCTGGCGCCTTAGCCACTTGAGCCACAGGCACCGAGCCTAAAGCAGTATTGAGAACTGTTAAGGAAATATCTTAGTTCCTTTTTAGTAAATAGGATACTATAAAGCTAGTTGTAAAGACCTAAAACATTTTGGGAGAATGAAAAAACTCTAATATTTCAACTTTAGATGATTAAGTCATGTTTAAATTATACTAAATCACATAATATTTTACAAAATAGTTTTTGGTTGGGTACAAGGTGTTTGCTATAATTTATTTTGCAAGGGTTCTTCCATCACATTGGTGTTTGAATGTCTCGGTATTTGTCAAATCAGGTTTCCCTTTTCTCTGTGTCCCTTTTAGACAAGAAGCAGTACTGGCGTATGTCCTTCCTGCCGTTTCCTTTAAATGCAGTTCAGTTTATGTCGCTGTGGATCCCAGATGAAGAAATAGTCAATAATTATGGACTAAAAGCTCTCCTGCTACTTTATCATCTAATAAAATTAAATTACAATGCTACCATCTTGGTCCCTTATTATCTGTAGTATCTTGAAAAAGCTTAAAAAAAAAAAAAAAAAAAAGTATGGCCTAGTGCCATTATTTAACTTGTCTCAGCTACAATAATTGACCCTGCCAAAAGTGATAACATTAGAAATATAATCTAATCTTGAACAGTTGTTAAAAAGTTACAATTCACTGCAGATAAGTTCTCTTCCCACCAACTACCTGTGAGACTCTTCTGTGCAATACAGCCTTTCAACTCAATTGTTCCCTCTGCCTGTCAAAGAGTCCCAGGAGGAAGTCTGTACACCTCAGTGTGTCGCTGCGTGCAGCCCCTAACCCCTTTCAGGCTTAAGTTTTTCTAATATTGTCTAACACTTGGATATGTCCTAGAGAATGTTTTAGACAAGAAACTGAATGACCACTACAGGAGTATTCATTCAACTGTTTCAGTAAAAAGGTCTTTGTTAATAGTCGGATAGTTTCTGGCTATCATAAGAAAAGGATTAACAATTAAAAGGTAACTCCTACTAAAAAATAAGTAAAAATTCAAAAGTAATTCTCCTTGCTTATAAAAGATTACCAACATAAGAAAGGTAATCTTAAAACAAGCTTCAAGTACAGCAAATGTTGAATTTTTTTTATTTTTTTTGAGACAGAGTCTCAGTTTGTCACCCTCAGTAGAGTGCCGTGGCATCATAGTTCACCGCAACCTCAAACTCTTGGGCTTAAGTGATTCTCCTGCCTCAGCCTCCCAAGTAGCTGGGATTACAGGCGCCCACCACAACACCCAGCTATTTTTGTTGTTGTTGTTGTTGCAGTTGTCGTTGTTGTTTTAACTGGCCAAGGCCGGGTTCGAACCTACCGGGTCTTGGTGTATGTGGCCAGCACCCTGCCCACTGCGATACGGGAACCACCCCAAATGTTGAATATCAAACTCTACTTTTTAGAGATATGAATATTATTTCTTTTATCAAATCTTTAGTTTTTTCTAAAGTACTTTATTGAAGAGCTTAGACTGTCAAGGTATTTTTTCCAAATATTTTCAAAAGAAGGTTATTCACTACCACATCAACTAAATCCATTAATCATTAATGAAGTCAAATCATTCAGTGCTCAGTTATCATCATACTCTCAGAAACTTCAGGGCTGAATCAAAATATGAAAACAGATTCCCTTCCAACATATCAGCTATCTAATTTTTGACAATAAAATCCCTTGCCATACACACACATACACACAAACACACACTTCGGAGAAGAAGAGCCAAAAGCATATAAACAGACTATAAAGCATAGCAGGCCTAAATTAAGTTATTAACTGAGGTTAAAATGACCATTTACTGCAGGTATCAGAAAGCGTAACGATCAGGAACCCAGGGGCAATATCTCCGAGCGTCCCTTTTAGGAGTTTTCCCCCCTATCATTCTCCTCCCCCGCAATGTTTCCCCTGGTCCTCGTCTTTCTTCTCTCTGTAATAAATGGATGCTTTGTAGGACATGGGAGCTAAAGCTTTTGTGGCACTTTATTTCCCTTCCACCAAGGTCTTTTACAGATAAAATGTTTCCTTTATAAAACGAAGATGAAAAATAAAAACCTTTAATATTATTCAAAATCAGGTATCGCCTAGACCGCTTTTGAATATTTCATCTCCAGGTTTAAATGATATAATGTACTTTTTTTTAATCCCTGGTTTCTTTCTTCTTTCAATATGTGGTCTTTAATCTAGCCACAAAAGATCTTTAGGATATCTCGTAGAGCCTCCTCGGGTGTACGATGAGCTCTAAAGTTAAAATCTCATTATTTTCGCAAGTACCCTTTTCTTCGACTACAGTTCACTGGAAAGACTCAATTGACTTCTGCCTTCTGAATGTTTTCATGCTGCAGAAACACAGGTCATTTCTTTGTTTATTTTCAGTGTTCCAGTTTAAATTGTTACAGCTAATTCTTTTAATGTCCCTCAATTTCCTCATTACTATACAAATATAAAATAATTACATCCAGTAAAAAGCTGACAATACAAGTAAGCATAAAAACAAACCTGAAATCTGGTTCCCTAGAACATTGTAAAAGGCTTTTATTTCATTCATCTACATGCAGGAATAAAGTTTTTACTTAAGGCCCAGTTAAAATGATATGTGCATGAGAAATAAAAAATTTGCTGCCTTCAACTTCCCTTTATAAACCATCCTAATTTCAGAGGTGTATTCACTGTAGACTTACAGCAAAGTTAACCCCTGCTAACTGTTCAACAGCTGGGTTCAGATGCTTTTTCTACAGAAAAAGATGTTTAACTGTACTTTCTGTTAAAACTCCTCCATTGGTACTGACTCAGCTGTGGAAGTCAACATCTCGCCCTCTCAGTTGTAAACACTTGAAGGAAATCCTGAGCGTGGAAAAGTCAAGACGTTTTCAAATCCTCTGCTAAGGCGCTCCCTTCCTTCATTATTTCCATGATTAATTTGCTTACTTGCTTTTTTCTTTTTTTTTTTTATTAATCTGCTTACTGAGAAAGCTCATTTTGCTACTCTTCGGACAGTTTTCCTTGTTCTATAGCAGAGAGCTCTGCTTTCAGGTGTTCACAGAAATCTTTAATTTCAGTTCCCCCTTTGGTACAATATTTACCAAGATTTTATAAGGCAAAGTACCATTCATTTAAAATCTCCTCTGATATATAAATGCAATACAAAGTTAACACTAATAAATATTCCATGAGTCAAAACCAACATGAAATACATAAAAAAAATTTTTGATTAGAGCACTCTCCATCAATCTGAAAGTGCCTGGAGCAGACAGTCATACAACCATTATGAGACTCCTGCAATTTAGTTTATGTAAATTCAAAGACTACTAAACACCACTTCATACCAAGAAAATGATTTGCATATTTAGAGGCTAATAGTCCTCAAACTTAACTCAAATAAACTTTCACTTCCCTGATCTGTATTGTCCCAAAATTAGTATTCCTGTAACTTAACTTTGTATTCTTGTCAACTTAAATAGAAGACATTTATGTAAAAATAGTTAATAGGCATAATGGGGAAATTAAAAGTGAAAGTCAAGATACCATCCCATAAAGCCTTAAACTCTTGTTGCAGAACAAGCTGTGGTTCAGCCATACTACGAGGCAATAAACAGAACTGACCACACAAATGCATCTTAATCCAGCTGTTTGGATCTAGAGACAAACAACAGATTAGTGGTCTCCTAGGGTTAGGAATGGTGGTGAGAAAGGGCGCTGGTATCACTATAAAGAGACAGCATCTTGGTGATGAGACAGTTCTCTACCTTTTTTCGTTGGTAGTTACATAAATCAACACATGACAAAATGACACAGAATAAACACACTTGTACTAATGTCCTGATTTTCATATAGTTCTGTAGTTACATGAGATGGAACCACTGGGGGTCGCAGGGCCTCTCTGTACTATCTGCAATTTTCTGCAATTTTCTTGTTTTTTTTGAGACAGCATTTCACTTTGTCACTCCCTCACCCCCAATAGAATGCCATAGCATCACAGCTCACAGCAACCTCAGACTCCTGGGCTCAAGCAATTCTCTTGCCTCAGCCTCCCTAGTAGCTGGCATCACAGGCGCCTGCCACAATACCCAGCTATTTTTAGAGGCATAGTCTCACTCTAACTCAGGCTGGTCTCCAACTGGTGAGCTCAGGTGATCCACCCACCTTGACCTCCCTGAGTGCTGAGATTATAGGCGTGAACCACCAGGCCTAGCCCTTATCTTAACAATTTTCCTGTGACTCTGTAATTATTTTGAAATAAAAAGTTAAAAATAAATCAGGAAATAAAGCTTATATAATACATGACATTTTGAAAAACAGTTAATGTTTTCAAAAGAAGACAAATTACCAATATGAAAAAATGCTCAATGTCATTAATCATCAAGAAAATACAAATGAAAACTACAACAAAAATGACTTTTATTAAAGAATCCAAAAAAAAAAAAAAAAGATGCTGGCATGGATGCAGAGATAAAGGACTGTTTCTACACCATGGTGGGACTGCAAATTAATACAACCTCTATGGAAAATGGTATGGAGATACCCAAAGAACTAAAAAGTGAACCTATCATTTGATCCAGGAATCCTCCTATTTACCCAAAGGAAAGGAAGTCATTTTATCAAAAAGACACCTGTACTGGAATGTTTATTATAGCACAATTCACAATTGCAAAACTACATAATCAACCTAAGTGCCCGTAAGTTTGTGAGTGGATTAACAAAATGTGGTGTATGTATAACAGGGAATACTACTGAGCTGTGAAGAAGGATGGCTTAATGCCTTTTGCAACAATTTGGATGGAACTAGAGACTATTATCCTAAGCGAAGTATCTAAAAAATGGAAAAATGAATACAGCATACGCTCACTATTCAACTGAAACTAACTGAAGAGCATGCGTGTGCTTACAGGAAGTAAAACTTAACAGAGATCAAGCAGGGGGGAGGAAGAAAGGAGGGATGGGCAAAAACCTACCCAACAGGTATCATAAACACTATCTGGGTGACGGGCACACTTATAACCATGACTCAAGCATTATAAAAGGGCTCCATGTAACCAAAAATATTTGTACCCCATAATACTGTCAAATTTAAAAAAAAGTAATGTAACTGAATATAAAGTATAGTGAATTAAGAAATGTCAGTGAACTGTATGCCTATTTTAAAAGCCTCAGAAATAGAAAAAACACTGAATGAACTTGAACATCCAATTTTTGTCTCCACTTAACAGTGATCCTGAGCCTCAACTCTTTCATTTCTAGAATAAGGCTGGGTGCAGTGGCTCACCCCTATAATCCTAACACTTTGGGGGACTGAGGCAAGGGGATTGCTTGAGTTTAGGAGTTCCAGAACAGCCTGAGCAAGAGTGACATCTGTCTACAAAAACAGAAAAATCAACGGGTATGGTGGCTCCCGGCTCTAGTCACAGCTACTCGGGAGGCTGAGGCAAGAGGATCGCAAGAATTTGAGGTTACTGTGAGCTCTGATGATGCCACAGCACTCCAGCGGGGGCAACAGAGCAAGACCCTGTCTCTACAAAAAGAAAAAAATGATAAGAATAAAATAGTTCTTTTTTGCCTTTTTTCGAAGTTTGTAATGTCTGCAAAACCCTGAGTATATACAAGCAGGAGCTGAGGATAAAGAGAAAAAAGACCCTTCAGATTAGAAAACCTCACTTCAAAGCCACAGTTCCATTCTGGACTGGCTCCATGCTCTTAAGCAAGTTACTTCATCCCACAAAGCCTGGTTCCTCATCTGTAAAACTGGAATGATAATATATGATTAAATAAAATAATATATTTCAGAAGGCCTGAACCTGAGATAATTCTGAATAAATACTGTTACCCCATTAACTAACGAAATATTTTTTTGCAAAAAGAATTTTTCCATTATCATAAAAACTATTTAATAAAACTCTCATGAGAAGAAAAGTGGTTATAGATGCCACTTTCCCCCCAGGGTTAGTGTAGAAGTTTCAATCAGTCACCTATCAATATGCCTTTTTTTTTGGCAATTTTTGGCCGGGGCCAGGTTTGAACCCGCCACCTCCAGTATATGGGGCTGGTGCCCTACTCCTTTGAGCCACAGGCACCACCCCCAATATCAATATGCCTTTTTTAATACAGTTAAGACTCTATGGGTCGCTGGTAACTGAATCAATTACTTCACAGGCCAAGTATCACCACGATGAACATTAAACATGACCCAACTCCTTTGTTTGTAACAATGATTTCTTAAATCAAGGAAATTCTGAGCTGAGGTTTAAAAATCTTATAGCCTAGCTAGACACAGTGGCTCACACTTGTAATCCTGGAAGGGTGAGGCTAGAGGATTGTTTAAGGCTAGGAGTTTGAGAACAGCCTGAGCAAATAGCAAGACCTATCTCTACAAAAAAACAGAAAATTAGCCAAGAATAGTGGCACACACCTGCAGTCCCGGCTATTTGGGAGGCTGAGTCAGGAGGATCATTAGGGCTCAGGAGTTTGAGGTTACAAATAAGCTATAATGAGGCCACTGTACTCTAGTCTGGATAGCAGAGTGAGACCTCATCTCAAAAATTAATAAAATAAAAATCTTGCAGCCCTATAAAAAGTTATGATTGGCTCGGACTGTAGCTGGGGTGCCAGCCACATGCACCTGCACTTATCCCATAGTGACCGGCTTAGCAATCTTCAATATCCAGAACATAACACTGAGCTTAAAACTCAAACCCATGAACTTAAAGACTACGTGTTTTATTTTCAAGTTAATTGACTCTTCTCAAGTTAATTAACCTTCCGGGACTTTTGTTTGTACATTTCCAAAATCACTTCACCAGCACTTAGAGAAGAGAAAATTAAAGGAAGAAGGACTATTTTTCACACATGAGTCTGATAAAATTTCAAAAAACTCTGCCTAGGCCTGACAAACAACAATGACAACTACACACACACACACAAAATAGCCAGGCGTTGTGGCAGGCACCTGTAGTCCCAACTACGTGGGAGGCTGAGGTAAGAGAATTGCTTAAGCCCAAGAGTTTGACGTTGCTGTGAGCTATGATGCCACAGAACTCTACAGGGGGTGACATAGTGAACACATTTTTTTGTCTCAAAAAAAAATAAGTTTTGACTGATGTTTGTAACGACAAAGTTTGACCTACACATTACATGCAGTACAATATTCTTTTAGTTTATAAGAATATTTTGATTTTACTTTTTCCATTTATATCCTTCATTCTTTTAGTATTAAATAATGTTCCTATATAATGGATATTTCAAAGGTAGAAAAATATCATTGTCTCATGGAAGTTTTCCTATTATGCCAAATACAATTTGTATTCAGATAATGAAAACTAACTTAACCTCCTCACTTACCCCACAGTGACTGGCTTAGCAATCTTCAATATCCAGAACATAACACTGAACTTAAAACTCAAACCCATGAACTTAGAGACTATGTGTTTTATTTTCAAGATGCTCTTGATTCCTCCCTCAGACCTTAGTTCCTGTTCTAAACCAATCAGCCATAAAATACATTTTGGGGATGACCAGGTAAATCTGATTATACATCTGGTTTTAGATATTATTAGAGAATTACTGCCGATTTTATTAGGTTAACAACAATACTGCCCTTATATAGTAATGGACTTATTTTTTAAAGATGTATATAAAGTATTTAGGGGTAAATGTCATGACATCTAATTATTTTAAAAATATTTCAGAAAAAAATAAATAAATATGGCAAAACACTAATTGTTCAAAGTTACTTGTGAAAATATGAATGTTTATTACATTTCTTCTACCTTCCTGTATGTTTTAAATGTTTCATTATTAAAAAAAAAAAGGTTAAGATTTTAAATTTCAAGACTGCGGGTCTGATTTCCTAACCCATGGTAGGTCAGAAGCAGCAAGCTGAGAAGAGGGGGAGGGTAGTTGCAGTGAGGCACGCTGAGAGTTGCAAGGACTGCAAACTGATAGCCTGACGTAAGAGAACAGACATCAAGACTACACTGTACATAAAATGCAAACAGAAGAAGTCAACGGTCTGGAGTGCTAAAGATAGGAGCTATCTGCAGCTATCCTTGGAAGCATCTCAGCATTACAGTAAAGCACCACAATAATCAACAAAATCCAAGGTTCTCATCTTGCTTCTTGTTCGTAACTGGCTGCCTACCCATAGTATTTTATCCCGTACAAAAATAATGTTACTAAAAGGTGAAAAGAGGAAAACAATGCATACAGTATTATAACTTTATTGACCACCAACACACACATATAACCTTGGCCAAAATTCCCAAGTATCTTTTTCATATGAACAACTTGGTATACAGTATTTAAGCATTTAATAAAAAAAAAGGACTATTTTCCAAATTCATACTTTTCACATAAAGAGGAACAAGGAATGTACAGAATGTTATTCACGAACTCCTTCCTTCTTGCAAGCTAACCAATTTTTCACTTTTACACACAGCACTGCAATGAACACCACTCTGCACACAAGTCTTTTCCTCTTCGGGATTATTTACTTGGGATAGTATCCCAGAAATAAGATTAGTGGGTCAAAGGATACGAACGTATTACCACGCTGCATTCCACTTCATTCTCCACCAAACCACAAGAGCATACCTGTTACAACTTTATCTTACACACTGGTTACGCTTTTATTTTGGCAAAACTAAAGTTGTAAAACAGTACCTACATGTAAAGTGCTAACATGTTTATGTATGCTCCTTCACCAACGGCACTTACAGCTCTGTGACTCTTCTCAAGTCAATTAACCTTCCAGGACTTTTGTTTGTACATTTCCAAAATAAGAAGACTGCATCAACTTCACTAGCACTTAGAGAAGAGAAAATTAAAGGAAGAAGGACTATTTTTCACACATGAGTCTGATAAAATTTCAAGACGGACGGGTTTTAGTGATGGTAAGATTACAGGAACTAGGCATTATCACATATTGCTGTGGGTGTGTGCGTCTGAAACTAATCTGACAGATCTACTAAAATTGTGTCTAAGTGCTCCTTAACCCAGAAATCCAACTTTTAGGACTACCCTATAGAAACAAGGGCAAAAGTAATAAAGGATATATACTCAATACAGGATGACTAATGACAAACTAAAAACTAAAACCACCTGAACACCTAATATGGGAATGGTTGGCGGGCACAATGGCTCATACCTATAGTCCTAGCACTCTGGGAGGCTGAGGCAAGTGGACAGCTTGAGCTCATGGGTTCAAGACCAGCCTGAGCAAAAAGTGAGACATCTTCCTCCCCAATAAAAATAGAAAAACTGACACAAGAGGATTGCTTGAGCCTAAGAGTTGGAGGTTGCTATGAGCTACGACCCCACAGCACTCTACCCAGTGCAACAGCTTAAGACTCTGTCTCAAAAAATGATAATAATAATAATGATATGGGAATGGTTAAATAAATTATATTATATCCACACTATGGAGTATTTTGCAGAAATTGAAGCTGGTATATTAATTTAGAAAGCTATTCATGATCTATGGTACATTAAAAAGAAAGGTGTTTTGTGATGACTACCAATTCTTTTTTAATTTTTAAAGGAAAAACTCTACATAAGCATTTGCATATAAAGAAGGGTTCAAAAGACATTTCTCATACATTAAACAAATAACAATGACTTCTTCAGATGAGGGAAGAAGGAGAAATTATACCCTTCTTCATATTCTTCCATATTATTTGACTTACTACTATTTGCTTACTAGGAATTTTTAAATGTTCAAAGACGGCAAAGATTTTTTTCAAAGGAATATTACACTAGGTATCTCTCAAATTCTAATTAACTCCCAAAGCATAAAATTCTATAAAGTGAGGTTCACCAAAAGGTCACTGAAGGTTTAATGAATGGCTGAATTATGTTCAATACAATCCCAGAGTATGTAATATAGTTTTATAAGGTTTACAACAAAAATAGGCAATATTTTTCGAAGTGTTGACACAAAGAACTAAATAGAAAAAAGAAAATTTATGTTAAATACCTCAGTAGCACCAGCCCTGAATTCTGGATAAATGAAGCATCATATTATTCAAATCACTGAGCTGTGCATGAAGTTATACCCAGGATGTGTGAGAATGTACACTGGCCTCTCTCCTAGATTCATTCTAGTGAAATAGTGACCGCAAAGAGGGGAATTCCTACACTACGAGGACCTAGAGAGCAAGAATCTTATTAATCTCAATTTCCCGGGCAAAAGAAAACAGGAAAAAGCACTGCAGAACATTCCACCCAGTCTCTTCTCTCTAGATCAAGAGGGGAAAATACTTTAGGAGAGATAGGCCCATCCTTTTCTTTTTTTTGAGACAGAGTCTCACTTTATTGCCCTCACAGTTCACAGCAACCTCCAACTCCCGGGCTCGGGCGATTCTCTTGCCTCAGCCTTCCGAGTAGCTGGGATTACAGACACCCGCTACAATGCCCGGCTATATTTTTTGTTGTTGTTGCAGTTTGGCCGGGGAAGGGTTCAAACCCACCACCCTCGGTACATGGGGCTGGCACCCTACCCACTAAGCCACAAGCACCACCAGGCCCATCCTTTTCAATGCATCCAAGTTTAACATTTTAATCAATGGATATTACATTTCTTAAACATTGGCTCCTATTGACTGAAACTACTCCCACAAACTTTCAAGGGACACATTATCAATGTGCTCAGGGGAGTAATAAGAACACCACCTGCCCCCCACATTCATGAACAGGAGCAATGTTCACGAGTCTTCCTATCCTGGCAGCAAAGTTATCATCCAAATCAGTTACTAACCACCACAGTAAGGTTCTTTTTTTAAATAGCATAAACACTTTTGAAATTAAGAGGGGGCAAGCAAATTTTAAACATTACTCAATTAAATAATTCAAAATTTTCAAATCAGAAAAAAAGTCTTATTTTTAAACATACCATTCCTACAGTCTTCATCAGCTTGCCCATAGTTTTTCTGCAAAATAAAAGACATGAGGTAACTTTTAACAGGGACGTTATCAAAGAGAAGCTCTGCTTTGTTTCCAAGTTTAATCATTAATGCTGTGAATTTAACAGAGTCTCCCAGAGCACAGCTAACTGGTGTGCTCTCTGAGGGTTTCACGCGGCTCCGCAAACCTCCGCAGAGGACCCTTTCCTAGTCCACGAGTCTGCTCCTACCACCCACCTTCTCTACCTTCAACTCACCAGCACCTCCTTCTTGGCTAATGGCTTTACTGAGAAAACTGAAGCTTCCAAAAGAGAACTCCCACTGTCACCACCATACGGAACCGCTCCCTGCACATACTGTTTTCCTTCCACCTGTTAACCAGATAAACTCTCAGCGCTCCTGCCTAAAGTCAGCTCTACCACCTACACAGACGCGCTCTACGGCGGCACCCAGAAGGCCTCCTCAGTTTCTCCTTGCACTGCTCATGTTTTGCCTGATCAGTTCAGTCCTATACATGAATATGCTGTTACTTCTAATATCTAAAAAAATCCTTGGCTTGGCGCCTATAGTTCTGGTTTAGGATGCTGGCCACATGCACTGCAGCTGGCAGGTTCAAACCCAGCCCGGGCCTGCTAAACAATGACAGTTGCAACTAAAAAACAGCTGGGTGTTGTGGCAGGAGCCTGTAGCCCCAGATACTCAGAAGGCTGAAGAAAGAGAATCACTCAAGGGTGGCACCTGTGGCTCAGTGGGTAGGGCACTGGCCCCATATATCAAGGGTGGCGGGTTCAAACCCAGCCCTGGCCAAAATGCAACAAAAAAACAGTCAGGTGTCATGACGGGCAACTGTAGTCCCAGCAACTCGGGAGGCTAAGGCAAGAGAATTGCCTAAGCCCAAGAGCTAGAGGTTGCTGTGAGCTGTACTGAGGGCGACAAAGTGAGTCTCTGTCTCTTAAAAAAAAAAAAGAGAGAAAATCACTTAAGCCCAAGAGTTTGAGGTTGCTATGAGCTATGATGCCACTGCACTCTACTGAGGGCGACATAAGGAGACTGTCTCAAAAAAAAATAAAAATAATTTAAAAAACTAAAAAATCCTTCTCTTGTCTTCACTAGCCACCATTTACTTTTTCTTTGTTTTTTCTTGGTACCTCTTTGTGGCAAAACTCAAGAGTTGTCAACTTCGATATATTTCAGTTCCTTTCCTCTGATTCTCTATTAAGTCCCCTTTATCAGTTTTGTACCCATCACTCCAAGGAAGCTGCTGTCATCAAGGTCACCACTGACCTCCACTGTATCCATCTGGAGAGAGATTCTGCATTCACGCGTACCCATTTGGATACATTGCCTAATCTCTTCCCAGCTACTGACGCTACTGAACGTTCCCTCCCTTTCCAACACTTTCCTCCTGTGGCCAGCAGAACACTGTACTCTCTCATTTTTCCTTTACCTCTGGGGTTGCTTCTCAGGTTCCCTGCCAGATCCTCCTCTTCTCCCCAACATATTAACACTGTAGGATCATAAGACTAAGCCCTCGGTCCTCTCCTCTTCTCTACCAACACTCATCCCTTGGTGACTGTACCCACACTCAAACATGATATAGCATCTCCATCCCAAACTCTCAACCCCCCTCCCAAACTCCACACTTGCACATGCAGCTGCTTATTCAGCACCTCCAGCTGGATATCTGAATGACATCTCACCCAATTATGTCCAACACTGAACCCCCAACCTTCCCCACGAAATCTGTCCCCCACTACTGCCTTCTGACCAGCGTTAAAGATAACTCCATTCTTCCAGTTGTTCAGACAACAAAAGGTGAGGTCCGTAACCATGGCCTGCTCTCTCACGGTCCCTGCGTTCAGTACCCTAGGAAACCTTATTACTCCTAGCTTCAACTTTCGACCAGAACCTAGCTCTACTGCTAACACTTTGGTCTGAACCACTGTGGCCTGGATTATCCCAATAGTCTCTAACTAGACTCACTGCATCTACCTTGATCCTTTTATAACAATCCCTGTTAAATTAGCTCATTCCACTCCTCTGCTCAAAGCCCTGCCATAGCTCCCCACCTCACACAGAATAAAAAGCAAAGCTCTTGCAATGACCTGGGGGGTGGCACAGGCTCTGACCCTCTTACATCTCCCCCGGACATACTCTACCCTGGCCAGCTAGCTCTTACTCAAACACAGAAGGCCTACTTCTGCCTCAAGGTCTTTGCACTGACTGACTGGTTCATGCCCCTACCTCCTTATGACCTCCTCAATGAGAGCTACCTTGACCACCCTATTTAAAATTGCAACCCTATTTCTACCCCAGTAATTCCAATGTCCCTGGCCATGTTCTCCTTCCTTTGTGCAGATACTACCTTTTGGGAATCTAGTATTCATTATTTATAATGTCTATTGTTTATTGTCTATCCCCTTAGTAGAAAAAGTACCATGAAGAGGGGATCTTTCTCTTTCTTTTTTATCCACATACCATGTACCCAGAACAGTGTATAGCACACACAACAAATATTTGTTGAATTAGTCAATTACCCAAAATGCTATGCAATAGTGTAACTTTCAAGGTTCAAAAACATACTTGCTTGCCATAAAAAATATCCAGCAATCACCAGCCACTTCATTCACATCTCTTCAGCTCATTTGCATAGTCCACACTCAGTGAAAAAGGCCACTTCAATAGAACCTAGCATTGGCTTATCAACAGTGTTTACTGGCTCGGCGCCTGTGGCTTAATCGGCTAAGGCGCCAGCCACGTACACCTAAGGTGGCGGGTTCGAATCCCCAGCCCGGACCCACCAAACAACAATGATGGCTGCAACCAAAAAAATGGCCGGGTGTTGTGGCGGGCGCCTGTGGTCCCAGCTACTTGGGAGG
>CAUYQV010033377.1:0-37101 GCA_963574575.1 Galagoides demidoff | reverse complement strand
GATTTCCACTGCCATCAAAAACTTATCATCTCCTGGGAGCAGGAAGACATATAAACATGAACCCAGAAGTCAAATAATGCCAATGACATCTTCCTTTCCTCATGTTGTCACTGCACACATGGACTGGGGGTTACTCCGTGACTTGCTAGGGTTTGATAGAACGTTAAAAAGCATGATGCAAGCTGAGACTTGACTTTCTCTTGGAACATGCTTTTCTGAATCCAACATGTAAAAAGGTCTGGCCATACTGTCAGAGAAAATATATAGTAGTAGAAATATCCAGCTAGACCTCAGAGAGCCCAGCCAAGTCAACTAAGGAACTTGACTGAATGAAGAAGACATCTTTAGACACCATTTGAGCAGAAGAACCACCCAGCTGATCCCAACCAAGACTTTATAGAGTTGTAAGAAATAATAAATCATTACTGCTTTTAGGTCACTAATATTTTTAGATTTATGACGCAGCCATAGATAACTGAACCACTGGGAGAGCATTTACAAGTTTGTTCATCCTTTATTTCTTAGCTTACATAATTTGCAATACAACTCCACAGCAATTTTAATAGGAAGGAAATTGAAACTCAGAAACTTGAACTGACTTTCCCTGTGTCACATAGCAAATGATGAGAAAAATTCACATTTTACACAGGATTTCTGGTATGTGTTTGTCTTCAATTTTCACCATAGGGAGGATAAATGATACTAGAAGACATCAGTGTGATATGAACATAGCTGGAGGAAGGACAATTTGATTTGAACCTTGGAGAAAAGGTAGACATTGAATTGGAACTATCAATTTAAGTTACTATACAAAATCCTTATTCTGTACAGATTCTGAAGTGTAAAATATAAATTTAGAGGTGAAATATAACTATGTCCTATGCCTATGCTCTACCAACTATTAGAATATGCTTAACTGAGTGTCTCCTACATTCAAAGAAGCTCCCCATGACTTCTCTAATTCTTGCAATAGTGCTGAGACAGTTTTGTATTTTGTAAATGAACTAAAGCTCAGTGATCTAAGCTTAGCTAGTAAGTTGTAGACATGGAATTAAAATTCATTTGTGTTTGGCTCCAAACTCTGAATTATTTCCACAACACTTTCACTATATATGGAACTCCAATCTGCTTGGTCCAGGGGCACAATAAAGGTTGCAAAGCTCCCAAAGGAACACACTTTTGAAGAAACAGATATATAATTCCCATTTATCATACTAGAGATATTCTAAAAAGTCAGTATTATAGCCTTTAGAAATCATGTAAAGGGGGACCTGGATATACTTCAGAAGAACTCAAAACATTAGCAGCAGTAGTATTAAAATACCGTCTGTGCCTTATGAAGCAGGATCTGGCAGAAAGAATCCCGTAGACGTCTTTCTCATCTTTTAAGTCAGTCTGTATCCTTAAATAGATTCAAAGCTATCCTGTAGCAATCTTGTTTGCAGATTTCCAAATTGTTGATAGCAATTTCATGTAGATAAACAGAGGATAGTCATGTTGCATTAGATCTATTTCTGTCTTTCTTATTTCATAAGGTCACATACATTAACATAGCCAGCACTGTGCGAGGCATGTAATGGACACTCCATTAGTGCTAATTTCTGTCTCTTGTTTCAAATAGGAGGCAAGTAGGAAAAAGTACTCCAAATTTCCAGTCTTATTCAAAGTACTGTAATACAGTTGTATAATAGGAACCTGGTAATAACAGATAATAAGCTTTGTGCAAAGTCAGACAGATAGCAGAGAGAAATAAGAACACAAAGTTAACACATTTCTGCCTTGGAATAGCAGGGCTGCCAGTTATGAACTTATTTATTTTCTGTGTCTCTTCCTCTCCCCCTCTTTTCTCCTTTTTTTTCCTTCAACTTATATCCCATGAGGTGCTAATCACTGTTCTAGGTACATAGTATATATCAGTGAACAAAACTGGCAAAGTGGCCAAGCATGGTGACTCATGCCTGTTATCCTAACTCTTGGAGGCAGAGGCAGGTGGACTGCTTAAGCTCAGAAGTTTGAGACCAACCTGAGCAACAGTGAGACCCTATCTATACTAAAAAAATAGCTGGGTGTTGTGGCGAGTGCCTGTGGTCCTGGCTACTTGGGATTGCTTGAGCAATAAAATAGCTGGGTGTTGTGGTGAATGCCTGTGGTCCTGGCTAAGTGGGTTGCTTGAGCCCAGGAGTTTGAAGTTGCTGTGAGTTATGATGACACGACACTCTACCCAGCGCAAAAGAATGAGATTCTACCTCCAATAAAAACAAAACAAAACAAAAAAACCTGACAAAGTTCCAGGTCCTGGGGGAGCTTATAATGTATATATAGTATATACATAGTATATATCAATGAAAAAAACTGGCAAAGTGGCCAAGCATGGTGGCTCATGCCTGTAATCCTAACTCTTGAAGGCGGAGGCAGGTAGACTGCTTTGAGCTCAGAAGCTTGAGACCAGCCTGAGCAACAGCGAGACCCTGTCTATACTAAAAAAATAGCTGGGTGTTGTGGTGAGTGCCTGTGGTCCTAGCTACTTGGGATTGCTTGAATAAAATAGCTAGGTGTTGTGGTGAGTGCCTGTGGTCCTGGCTAAGTGGGTTGTTTGAGCCCAAGAGTTTGAAGTTGCTGTGAGTTATGATGACACAACACTCTACCCAGCCCAAAAGAATAAGATTCTGCCTCCAATAAAAACAAAACAAAACAAGAAAACCTGACAAAGTTCCAGGTCCTGAGGGAGCTTATAATGTAGGGGTAAATAACAATGTCTATGTATCTCACAATTAAACTTAGGATTCCTAAGCCTTTACAATTTATACAAAGTTACATTCCTAGGAAAATACATGAAAGGCTCCTACCTGCATGTTCTGTGAGCTGCTGTGTTTCAAGACCCAGCATGGAATACTCTGACCCGGGAAGGGATTATGTGAATGGGAGCAAACTCAGTGCTAGGTCTGGTAACATGCTGGAGAGGTAGCCTTGGAAATGCAGGTGATGAGTACGTGAATACTATTTTCAGGTCTCCTCTGCTGAAGTAAATCTTCATATTAGCTGTACATATTTGTGAGGCTTGTTTAATTTTGGGGATCTAGTTAAATTAACACACATATATAAACAAACATACATATGTGTGTGTGTATATATCTCAATCAGGAGGCTGATAAGCTTATATTCTTTAGTACTCTGTATTCAAATAGCAAGGATGTAACATTTAAAAAGTGGAGAAGATAGGACAAATTCATAACATAACGTCTCTAAAATTATATTAAATTATACCTGTGTCTAAAAAGAGAAGAAAAATGATTGAAAAATGAATTTCTACCTAAAATGGAACAATGGAATGCAGAGCACATCATGGAAAACGCTAGAACACGTGCTCACACATCCACACTAACTTCACCTTAGGTCATCTTGAAAGGCCAGATGCCATGCTTCATCAATTGCCTTCTAAATGATGATTCTTTGAAAGTGTGAATTTTAATTTTTTTCATTTTTATATTAAACATAAGCAAAACATAGTTCAGGAGTTTTGCTGATGCCTTTATACCATTCTCCAAAATTTGACGTGTGAATAAGTTCTGAATAAAATGAAAACATCCCATTTCAGAGGCCATTCAAGCACTGTCACCGGGCCTTTCACCAGAGAAGAAGGCCAAGCGGCCACCATGAGTTCGTCATTTGCTTCTGATATTTAATTCTTTTAAAATTAAAATTTATACAGTGATAAAGTCCTTGAAAGGATCTTCCCATATCTAAGTATCATGAAATCTTTTTTGCCATTAATTTTGATCCAGCTCCTATCCTTTTGTCCTTTCACCAGAAATCTAGAAGGTTAACAGGGCTAGAAGATATAATTATTACCCTCTATTTCTGACAATGTGATTGCTGCCTCCTTATCACAAAATGTATCTATCCTTTTCTGTAACATACTGAGACATTTCTCTTATTTTCATTTTATTTCCATTAAATAAACACTATCTTTTTTATATTTAAAAGTACAACAATTCAGAAATTGTCCTTTGTAGCTCTTCAAACTTATTTTTGAAAATTTTGTACACCACCTTAAAGCGTAATGGGGACTTCGTGATTTTTAGAAATTTATTTTGGGGCACCTGAGTAAGAACCTTGAAGATTACTCTAGGTGATGTACACATACCTGGGTTAATTAATAAGAGACTAGCTTTAAAAACAAGTTTCTTTTCAAACTGACTTTAACTTTTCTTCTCTAGTAAATTTATGATGAGCAAAATTTTATTCCATGTGATATGATATGAACTTTGCTAGTCTGAAGGACTAACCTGAAATCCTCATGAATTTTTTAGTCAAAGGCTTTAACATTCCACGTTGGAGCTAAAAAGGGCACAGCTTTCTCTACACTGGATGGGAAATGTATGTTCAAGTTCAGTTTAATGGAAAGCTGGACTACTCACACAAAAGTGAGCTTTCAATGGAAAAAACCCACAGCTGGGTCTGGAGAAAGGTTTATATAATTTATGCAATAATGTGTATAATTATATATATTATATAAATCGTATGTTTTTTTCCATAAAATTTAGGGGTAAAAATGACATCAAGACCACAGGTGGTTGTACTATGTATTTATTGTTAGGGATGAGATTCAAGGTGAAACTCGGAAGAAGGTATACACTGGATGTTCCTTCCCTTTCCAGGACCTTCTCCCTGCCATCTGCCTCAAGTTAATTCTTCATTTGTTTCTATTTTCTATTTGGCATACTAGAAATATACCACATAGCATAAATTAAGTCCTAGTCTGCTTTCAGAGCTCAGCTAAACTTCTTCAAGAAGCCTTTCTTGATGTTCTAGACAAAATCATTCTGTCTTCCCCTTCTCCACTTAATAAATAGCTGTTGAAAGAATGGAAAAAGAAAAAGAATGGATAAAGAGTGAATGAATGGATGAATGAAAGACAGGAGGAGAGGGAAGCAGTTTTCTTCCTGTATTTTGTGTCTCCCATTTATAATAACATTGCATAAATCCACATGAAGGGGCAGTAAGGGGGATGTAGGACCAGCAGTTACCTGACCAAGTTACCTGATACCCAGCCATCCACAGCTGCCCAGATGTATAACTCCTAAAAAAAACCATGTCTATAATTATAAATTCCATCTAACATACTAACTTAAGAATTCAATTTTCATTGTGTGTAGTTCATTTGTTCAACAAATACTTTCTAATGGCCTGCTCTGTGACTGTTTTGATCTCGTCTATCCTTCTTTAGACTCCCAAGATAGTTGATCTGCATATGATTTTTGATGTTTCTTTCTTTTATTTGCATCAAAATTAGTGTACGAAATAATTTGTATCTAATTTTCTCTACTTGATTTTAAGTTTGTTAAGTATTTATCTTATGCCGATAGCATAGTTGTTTTGCATCACCTAATAAATTCTTTTAAAATAAATGAATAATACCTTCAAGTAGTTATTTTCCTCAGTAGCCTCTTAAGCAACTTCTTTGCACTACATTTTTCTTCTATTTTTATCGACTAGTTTTAATTAGCTTGGCTATTTTTCTACTTCCCCCCAAATCAACAACCTAAGAAATTCCATTCAAACATAATGTAGAATTGATTCTAAGGGAAAAGTCTCTGAGTCCACAGTGAGGCTGTGTGAGGCTAAAGTTGATCACAGTTCTTCAGAGGAAAAAGCTTCAGAAATACAGGGAAACAGTATGATTAAGAGCTCAGCTGAGTCCTGGCTTCCCCACATACTCTTGTGTGGCCTCAAACAAGTATTATTTGGAGCTTTCTCTTCCTTCTCTCTTAAGTGAGAAATCATTCAACTTTCATTTATTTAATAAATATTAATCATTTATTATGAACAAGATACTACAGACATCAATATAATTCAGACAAGACCCCTGGTCTCAAGAATTTACCTTCTAGTGACACTAATAGAATATCAGCAGATAAGCAATACCAAACAAGTTGAACACGTAAAGAAGCAGACAAACTAGTTAATGCCACACGATAACAATTGTGAAGAAACTAAATCCAGTAATGTGTGTGCCAGAAAAATGGGATTCTACTTCAGACTGGGTAGCCACGGTGGGTTTCTTTGAAGAAGTAACATTTAAGCTAAGATGAATGTGGAGAAAATCTGAGAGAACAGTGCAGGCAGAGAGACCTGGAAGTTTGAAGTCTCTGAGGCAAAATAAGTGAAAGGAAAAAAAAAGACCTGCATGGCTGAAGGGAAAATCAGCAAGGTTGGGATGTTTCAGAGGATGTCACTGAAGTAGGATGCAGGGACCTGCTCATGCAGGAAGTTACAGGGTTAGGAAAGTGTGGGGAGTTAATTCTAAGAGGAAAAAGAAGTAAGTGGAAGATTGGAAGCAGGAAGATGACATAATATCTTTTACTTTTTAAAAGATCATTCAGGAAAATGTGGAAAATGGATTGGGGTTGTTAAAAGGCAATTGCACAAGTCTAGGTAAAATGATGGTGACTTTGACCTGAGTGTAGCACCGGATTTGGTGACAAATGGGTGTGTGTGGGATGTTATTTGGAGGGTAAGCCAAAAGGATGTGTGAGTTGAGGAAAAGGGAGAAATCCTGTGTATCTTAGGGTTGGCTTCTCCAGTAGCAGAAACTGAGATGAAATTTTATATGCAAGCGATTGTTTAAGGAAGTGTCCCCATAAGAAACTGTGGAGGGAGTAATGAATGCAGGGTAAAGACAGGGAAAAGCAACTAGAAGTGTGATTTTAGGCACAGTGTGGACAACAGTTCACTCAGTTCTGTGGGGGAACTCTGGATTAGTGACACCGCAGAGCTTGTCCTGACTTGGCATTCTTGGCACTGACTATGGGCTTTCATATCCATGTTAATCAGTCAGTAACTCACGTCTACTCTGGAAAGATAGGTACTTCCAGGCACTTTAAGCCTTAGATGAGATTCAGAAAGTAGTTCCAGCAAACTTATTGCTTCTCCAAGGGGGTCACAGGTTAGGAGTAAATCTTGGGCAGGGTAGAGGTGGGGGTAGGAGGTACAAAAACGGTAAGAGGTATATCAGGGGTTTGGACAGAGCACCACCTGTGTGCCCTATAATTATATAACACACATTTAGGGTAGTCCATTAAAAATGAACTTATTTAACTCGATTCTTCATTTAAACAGATTTCTCTTTTGATTTTTTTTCTTCCAAAAATGGGGTCTGCTCTATCATCTACACTGGTACACAGTGGGTGTGATCATAGCTCACTACAGCCTTGAACTCTTAGGCTCAAGTGATCTTCCCACCTCAGCCTCATGAGTAGCCCCATTTGATTCTTATGAACATTAAAATTTGGAAAGTAGTGTTACATATTGGTGGTTTGTTTTAACAGCGTAAATGAAATGATGTAGATTACCGTAAAAGGCCTTTCACTGTATTATGATGATGGCGATGGTAGTGATGACGTTGTTCTTACTGTATCTTCTGTAAAAGGAAACAGTTATTTTGCTTTCTTTATGCTATAATATGCCATACTACTATAGTTGATTCACTTATCACCCTCCTTTTTCATACTTTTTCTCAATTGGGGTGCTACTGGCATTTGGGGTAAGATAATTTTTTGTTGCTCACACTGGCTGATGCATTTCGGCACGTTTAGGATCCCTGGCCACAAGGCATCAGTCACATCTCTAGTCTTTGTAACAGCTAATAATATTCCCACATAGTTTTAAGAATTTCTATAGGGGCATTGCCAGGCCCTTTGAGAACCATGGAACTCCCTGGGGGGCAGGGGGATAGTGTGTCTTATTTTAATTGTGTGTCTTTCTCCTAGGCAGTAAAGTGCCTGACACAGATGAGACTTGATGTATGTTCATTAAATAATAAAAAATAACAATTAACACCATGTTAGGGTTTTCCACTATCTCAGTTTATTTTCACGATGTGCATTCTTGCAAAGTTATTATAAATCCTACTTCATAGGTAAAGAACTGAACCTGGGGGAGGTTAAATTATGTTCTCCCAAAGTACACAGCTGAGGCAAAGCCGAGATTAAATCTATTTTTGTCCCGACTTTTAGGCTCACTTTTTTTTTTCGTGATTTGTCAAGCTATCTGAATAAATAAAGGATTTAATAAGGGAGTGAGTTTGCTTCTGTGAGCGCCAGGCTGTTGTTAATGCTGTAAGTTGGTATAAGGAAGCAGAGTAAAAGTTAATTTCTAGGACACAAGTCTAGACACCCTATAAACATTTAAATTCCAAACACATTTTCTGTGTTTATAGTTCATACTTTTGCCAAGATCCCCCAACAAGGTGGGGCCATGTCAGGGACCCTGCCCAGAATGTTGTTGCTCCGTTCTCCAGGTCCAAGAAGGAGAATGGATCGTTCAACAAGCCATGGACAAATTTTCCATCAGCGATAGGAGGAACCTGGCACCAAGTGAGTAGATGAGTATCTGTTAGTTTTGTGTCTTTTATTTCCCAACATAGCACACCTCTATCTCACATTTTCTGTCTTACTTTCCCCCTTTTTATCAGAGCAATTATTTCATATTGATCTAGGTAAGGGAATTTAATGAGATATATACTCATGGTCACACATCTAAGACTAATTAAACTTTCTATTTTTTACATTTTAATATTTGTGAAATTTGAGTGTTGCTTTCAGTTGAGATCAGAAGACACCTCCTCAATCTTTTGGCACAGAATTTTGGAATTTCATTACTATTGCCTCCTACAAGTGTTATTACTGTGTTGGCAACACAGCACAGGCTAAAAGTTCAACTTCACTTGTTGAGCAGGTAATGATATGACAGTATAATGCTGCAGCGTGACACCAAAAGTTCATTGTATACAGATAAGAATGTAAGAAAATGAACATACCAGATTCAAGTTTGTAAGTGAAGTGTATACTTAGTGATGGCAAATGATCATACTTCTGTCTTTGCTTACAAAGTTTCAGTGTTTTACAAACTTCATATGACCCAAAGAACTTACTAGAACACAGTTCTCTACACCCTGCCCCTACATATGATTCAGAGGGTTTATAGGGAAATGGGGAGAAGAGGACAAGGAATTGTTTCTACCAAGCTCCTGGAATAAAATTCACTTCTTAAAATCACATAGTTTAATGAGTTTTGAAAAGTGTATACATTTTTATAATTATGGGCACAATCAAGATATAGAAAATTTCTATCACCTTTAAAAATTCCCTCATTTCTCTGCAGTCAGTCCCCTCCCCCACTCCTACTTCCTGGAAACTACTAATTTGTCCCTATAATTATACTTTTTCTAGAATGTTCTATATAAATGAAATTATAGAATATGTAACTATTTGAGTCTAGGCTTCTTTTGCTTAGTTTAATGCTTGGGCAATTCATCCATGATACTGCATTTTCCATGGATAAATAATTTGTTTCTTTTTACTACTGAGTAGTGTTCTGTTATTTTGTTCTGTTATTGTTATAATCTGCTTTTCCATTCCCTAAATAATGGGTTTTTAGGTTCTTTCCAATTTTTTTCTATTGTGAATAAAATTACTATGAGTATCTTCATAAGGTCTTTATGTGATATTAAATTTTGAATAGAAATCTTCTTCTAAAATGTTTTTATTCACTTATAAAAATATCCAGTGTTAGGCAGTAAATATGTTTTATTTCAAATGCATCAAGAATTACAATGTGAAGTATACTGCTCAGCAGGGTCCAGCCAAAATGGTACTCCCTAAGGTAGAAAAAAGCAGTTGAGGGAACACTAGTTACACCCTCTCTCTTCTGCTTGATTTTAAGATAAAATAAATTAATGAGAAAAAAGCTTCCATTTATTCAGCAAACACATATACCAAAGTAACTCAACAAATAAATATATCACTAGTAACTCAAACTTCATAACAACTCTATAAATGAAGTATATAGTTGTGAAATAACTTGCCTGAGCCACCTGGCTAAAAGGTGGCAAGTCCAAGATTTGAACCCGAGCAGTCTTGCTCAGGAATGCATGTACTGGGCCCTCTGTTATGTTACTATTTATATAACTGCTATTCAGATGTTGGAGAAAATACACTGGAAAGAACTTGGCTCTACTCTGAAAATCAGACATTATGAGATGTGCTTTAAGAATCTGTGTTCTGGACATAGATTAGGGCTACTGCATGTAGTTTAAAATCCATCCTATTGTAGAGTTTTAAGCTTATTTCTTTGATATTCCCCCTTCAAAACAATAAGGAACAAATCAAACAAATTGAGGTTCTGCAGGAACCATCGCGATAACATCCACTGTTAGCCATGCCTATTCCAAGGGGCAACGTTTCTAGACAGAGAAGAATTGCCAAGTCTAAGGACAGAGTTGGGGGATCTGGGAGGCCTGGGCAATGGATACTATTTTTATTTATTTATTTATTTTTGCAGTTTTGGGCCAGGGTTGGGTTTGAACCTGCCACCTCCAGCATATGGGGTGGCACCCTCCTCCTTTGAGCCACAGGTACCACCCTGGATGATATTTTTACTCTATCCTTGAGAATACACATGTACTAAATGAGTTTATTTTTAAACTTATTGTGAAAAGACTGCCTTGTTCTTTGAACGACATTGGTGAACTAGAGAAATTTATAGTTAAGTTATAGAAAGTAGCAACAGATAACCTACACAGATGAATTAATATTTCTTACTTTTTTTATGGCACATGTTAGAAAGGTTGTTTCTTTGGTTACACAAGAAAAATATTGATTGTCACATTGGGCAATAGAAGAAAAGCAGTTGAAATGTCCAAAGGCTTTTGCATCAACATCAAAGATACTCCAGGTTGGTTTGAACTATTCACAGGTCACAAATAGGTGTCATTACACATAAGTGCCACTTATATCAAATATCTATTAATCAAAATCTTCTACCTAAATTTTTAGAGTAGTTTTTAATTAGTAGAGATATATAACTCAATTAACTCAAATTGAGAATAGATGTTTAATCAATAAGAAACACAAATGGAACTGCTATTTACCCCCCTAACCCCCAACGTCTGTTTCCTCTGTTTCTGGGGTACAAAGGTAAAGTATATTTTCTCTTTGGACAAGTCTGTGTTACTGAGTTCTTGTCAATTTATCATGGTTGGAAATGATGTACACCATATTTGTTAGGTAACAGTTAGGGACAATTCTCCCCAGGAAGGAGGATGAGGGTGGGGCCCCAGGCCCCCATCTTGGTGCCACCGATTTCAATTCTGCTTCAAGTGACTGCTCACACCTGGGGGGGAGGGACCATCCTACCAATCTATCATCAGAACTTAGTGTGCCAACTGAAAAGGACAGAAGACTCTAGCCTAACAACGATGGAGTCTGAAGGTGACCTTGAACAGCTTATAGACTAATTATCATGTCATTCACTTAAATCTACCTTGTGGTCCACACCCCTGGTATGAGGTCTCAGAGATGCTCATGGGAGGTCTGTATGTGCAGTAAGATTCTGGCTCCAAGGTGACCCTGAACATGAGGTAGGCCCAACCCAGGCTTTGGAAAAGAGAATTGCGGGCCTCTTTGCCTTTGCCCTGTGGTGAGGATAGAGGCCTGGTTGGTGTCTATGGTGAACATTTCTTACTCTATAAACCTATGTTTGCTCTTACTCTGTAAACCTCTCTTTCTTATCTCAATGAACTTTGTTTCATGCTTGCTTTACTTTGGGGTGTCTGGCCAATTTTCAACCAAGGGTGCTCTAGGAACTAAGGACTTAGGTAGCTGCCTGAAACCCCGATCTTTTAGGAGACAGGCAGCTGCCTTGAACCCCATCATATCCAGGCTGGCTCCCAACCTGGCTGTACCACCCAAATCTTTCAACCTCTCTGCCTTCCTAGCACTTCCTCCACCCTTATCCCAGCCAGGTATAGGATTATGATAAAGGACTCTGATGGCCCAGGAAGAAGGGAAATCACCTGAAGGAAAAAGCCTGGTTCCTTGAATGATGGTGTAACTAAAGCAAAGCCCCCATCACTATGTTGAACTCTGAGATAAGGAAGAGATAAATCTTTCTTAGGTTAAACCACCAAAGTTTTCTTATTCCAACATAATGCCTAAAAATTATATAATACTATCAGTCCTAAAGAGGGCAAGATCATGACTGTGGGAAGCAGTGTGTTTACTTGATGCTAGATATAGCTGCTTAGAGGTAAAAAATTAAGAATTTTTAGAAATTAAATGTCTAAAATCTTAGACTCACACCTAGATGGTGATACCAGTGAAGAAAGAGGAGAGATGTATGCTAGTATTTATAGCAGTAATAACTATTTGCTTATAACATTTTTTCTTGTTTTCTGTATGTGAATTATAGTTTTAATGGGATAATTCGTTTACTCATCAGCATTTCCCTATTGATTTTTTGGAGACTGATTCATTCAGTCAGTCAAATTATGTCTGTATCTACAACTTAAGTCCTTTTATTTTTTAATAAAATAAATTTCTTTTTACATCAGAAGAAAAGATTGATCATATTTTGCTACCTAAAATATTTAGATTTGTGTTGTTTAAAAATGTAGATTTAATTGAAAATTTTATAGACGATTTAGATCTATAGATGATTTTGTATACAGTTGGAGGAAATAAAACAGATATACAATTTGTCTAGTTTCCCATAAGAGTGACATTTTGCAAAACTATAGAATGATATTCACAACCAAAATATTGGCATTGATAAAATCCATCAATTTTATTCAGATTTCCTGTTTTACTTGTACAATCGTGTGTGTCTGGGTCTTAAGTTCTATGTCATTTTATAATCTATAGTAGATTTTGCTAAAGACTAACTTGTTTCTAAAAGATACTAATAATCTTCATTGCTGTTGTTTTACTTTGAGGGAACATTTAAGAAATAAAACTTCTTAGTAAGGGAATATTTATATAAAGTTCTAAAATTCACCTAGTTCAACAATTTAGCAATTACAACTAGATATGTTTTGTATACATTAGTATTTCCTCTTATCTTACATATCTATGCAAAAGCTATATTTCTTTTTGTAAATGCATTTAATAATGTTTTCTTATTATAATAAAGCAAGTGCAATATTTATTTGACATAAATATTTTCATGGGATGCTAAAGTCTAGATCATCAGGTGAGCAATCACAAATTGGTTCAGATATAAATGGAGGAAACAATGGCCTATGATGGTAATTTGGTACTGTATTTTCCTCCAATTCTACTTTTTTTTTTATAGTGTTAAGACATTTATATTCTACATTTAGAGAGATTCACATGTACCCTTATAGGATGAACCATAGGCGTGATCCCGCCAATCACCCTCCCTCCATCCCCCTCCCTCTCCTGTCTCCCCATTCCAATTCTACTTTTGCAGTTCCAAAAACCCCTTCTACCCACTAACCCATTTTTTACTTTCAGCAAAAGCTGCCTCATTTCTCTTGTGCAGAGAGACACTGATTTATAGGACCAGTATTTTTAAGCCAGACAACTGTAATGTCTACTTCTGATACATACAAGTGCAGAAAGGCAAGTTAAATAAAGAGAAGATGCTCCTAAAGTATATACTCATTATTCTCTAGCCTGGGGGTGCCCTGCACTTATTAAAAAGCAGATTTTCAGCTTTTGTCTGCCACAAAGCTGTTAAGACAATCAAGTCAATGCACTGTCCTTTACCTTGCCAGATGTCATGCTATTTTTGACTAATACCTATGTTGACTGCCAGAAAGTTCACTCAGCAAAACCTTCACTTTATTTCTTACCCAAGTTCTTTCTTGTCTAAAGAAGACCACTCAACCTGTAGAACAAACCTTTTAAGTCAGGAGTATTTGAGACATAGGAAAGGAAAATGAAACAAGGGAAACAAATAAAAGGACATCCATACGCAGACAACACCACGCTGCTCCCTTTTCCTGTAAAGAAAGTTAATGATGCAAAGTCAAGTCAGGAAGGTTTAGACTTAAACAATTTTTTTCCTGCAACAGTTTCAAATTTACAGATTTTTAAAAAAATTCTTCCTCCCTTTGATGATCTGGCTTAATAACATTTTCTGTCTCTTATATTAATTTCTAAAAGGAGAAGAGCTGAGTAGGCCAGGTTTCTTTATATGTATTAATCATTGTAGAATTTTAGGTATGATTTATTTTCTTGGTGGTAGCAGGCCTTGGAATATTTTCTTCAATATTAATTTAGTATCATTTTTTTCTTTATTTCATAGATTTTAAATGAGTGTCATAATTTAAAATGTAGTGTCTTTAACCATATTGTTGATGTAAAGAAACTTATTATAATAGTACATTTGATCAAACTAAATTGTATAAGTAAAAATAAATTCGCATAATCTAACAAAATGAAAAGCATTTCTTTAAGGCATGTTTTGCTTTAAATGCATAAACTAATCTATTTACCAAGACACTGAAAGATAAAGTAACCCATGTCTACAGAGAGCTTTGTGGCTACTTTTCTCTCTAGATATGATTTTGCTTTGTACAAATGAGATTTTTCTTTTGTGAAGCTTTTTAAAAATTTTTCTATTAATATGAGGGTACACATAATTAGGTTACATTTTGCATTTGTAAGGTAAAATCTAAGCTGTAGGTGTGTCCTTCACCCAGGAAGTGTGCCATATATTCCTGCATTGTTCCTGCAGAAAAGGATCTGGCTGAGCCCCCCTTCCACTCTCCTCCTGTCTTGGATTTAATTGAGTTTATTACTCATGTGAGGTTTTTCTTTCTTTTTTTTTTTTTAACATACTATTGTTATGCTTCATTCAATTTATAATGCATTGTATGGTTTTTCTCAGAACACAATTTTTAAGAAATAATGCTACATGATAAGTATTTTCAACACTAGATTTTGCAGCCAGCTTTATTTTTGGTACAGATCTGTATGATATAATCAGAAAAGATAAGCTTGTTGACTTCGTCTTTATGATTGAATTCTTACTTTCATAAAAGGCATTAGTCATAATTCACAGTCAAAATGAGAAAACAAATGGATACAGGAAGAAAGAGGTTTAAGAGAAGGGACAAGTAGTGCATGTCAACAAGATATACGCCATTTAAAGAACTAAGGAACAGGTGGGGTGATACAGTAGACCCACCTGGGAATAATAAATGCTGGTAGAAATGGAAACAATGCTGTTTTGTAAATATCCAACAGATTGTTCAGACAGATGGAGATATAAATGAGGCTTTTTCTAATGGAGATTTAAAACTTGCACATACTTAAATCTAACAATTTGTTTTTAATGATTCAATATATTTCATTGTAAATATCAAGTTTTTTTTTTTAATTAGTCTCCTATGGTTGGACACTCACATTATTTACATTTTTTACTACTATAAAAATAATACCCAGCACAATACTGGAAGAAAAGAACACAGTTGGAAGACTCATGCTACCTGACTTGAAGCCATACTAAAAAGCTACAGCAGTCAAAGTAGTGTGGTGTTAGCAAAAGAGTGGGGAAATGGATCCACACAGCCCAGTCTATAGAAAGCCCAGAGATAGGCCCACTAAATGTAGTCATCTGATCTTTGACAAAGCTGTGAAGGCAATGCAATGGAGAAAAGATAGTTTTTTCAACAAATGGTGCTAGAACAACCAAATATCCATGTGAAAAAAAAAATAAATAAAATAAAAAGAAAAATGAAATAAGAACCTAGATACAGACCTTACAACCTTCACAAAAAGGAACTTAAAATGGATCACATGCAAATACAAATGTACAATACAAAACTATCAAACTAATAAAGGATAACATAGGAGAAAATCTAGATGACCCTGGGTTTGGCCATGACTTTTCAGATGTGACATCAAAGGTATGATCTAAGAAAGAGAGAATTTATAAACTGGACTTAATTCAAATTAACTTCTGCTCTTGGCTTTCTTTCTTTGTGATGTTGTATGATTCTCTCACTCCTTTTCTCTCCCCTCCCCTGTCTTCCTTTCTCTCACTCCCTGCTCTCTGCCCTCTTCTCTCTTTCTCATCGCTTCCCCCCCCTTCCCTGTCTCTAATATAAAACGAACTTATACTTTTCCCATGAGCAGCACCTACTCACCAAGTGAGCATTTCATTTGGTGGCCCTGATGGGGACGTTGGAAAATCACTTCTCTATCCCTACAGGGAAGAAGTCACATGTCTCCCCAGTACAGGGACTGTCTCTGAAGCTGCTTCTTCCTTAGTAAAATAAAAATAAATAAATAAATAAATATATAATGCTTCCCGGGGCCTTGGTGGAGTGCAACTGCCTCTGACTCCCGCTGGGGCCAGCTGCATCACCCCCACCTGCCGTGTCCTGCTTCCCAGGGCCTTGGCAGCATGACCACTACTGACTCCCGCCCAGGCTGGCTGCATCACCCTGTCCACTGTGTCTCCACTTCCCAGGGCCTTGGTGGCATGTGCCCAGGAGATAGCCAGAAGAAGCCACTGGCAGAAAAGTTTTAGGGACAGTCTCTGAAAGGTGCAAATTCAGCATGGGGCAGAATCATCAGAAAAACTCTGGTAACCAGAACAACCAGAGTAGATCAACCCCCCCCCCCCAAGGAAGGATGGGGCAGATACAATTGAAGATCCCTTCCATAAACAGATGGTTAAGATGTCAGAAATTGAGTTCAGAATCTGGGATAGTGAATAAGATCAACAGAATGGAGGAAAGGAGGGAATTAAAATTTTAAATTATTCAAAAGCTGTCCCAGGAATTCAATGATTTCAAAGATAAAATGATCAAAGATTATGATATACTGAAGCAAGAGGTTGCAGCCCTTAAAGATCTGAAGAGTATGGTTGAATCCCTCATTCAGAGAATGGACCAGGCAGAAGATAGGATCTCTGACACTGAAGACAAAAATTCTGAACATGCCCAAGCATCCAAAGATCAAGACAAATGGAGAGCAAAAACAGATCACTTGCTCAGAGAGCTCTGGGATAACTCAAAGAAAACTAAGATTTGCCTCATAGGAATCCCTGAAGGCAATGAAGTTGCTTCACAAAACACAGAGGCTCTCCTTCATGAAATTATGAAATAGAACTTTCCAGACATGCCAAGGGATCCTGAAATTCAGATAACAGACAGCTTCAGAACCTCAGCATGACTCAACCTGAACAAGACATTCCCCAGGCATATCATAATCAACTTCACTAAAGTTAACATGAAAGAGAAAATCCTGAAAGCAGCTAGACGCAAGAAAACATTAACTTACAAGGGGAAGAATATTAGAATGACTGCAAATCTCTCTGCCGAAACCTTTCAGGCTAGAAGAGGGTGGTCATTGACCTTTAACTTCCTAAAACAAAACAACTTTCAATCCAGAATCCTGTATCCAGCTAAACTGAGTTTCATTTATGATGGAGAAATTAAATACTTTAACAACATTCACATGCTGAAGATTTTTGCCATAATCCAGCCCTCCAGGATATTCTCAGACCTATCCTCCATAATGACCAGTGCAATCCTCCACCACATAAATAAACCCACCCAGAAAATTTTGATCAAATTCCAATCTCTACAGTGACAAAAGGATCAAAGATGTTCACTGGACCTTCAAAAAACTTGTTACCCAAAAGTATACCAGGCTTATCAATAGTCTCAATCAATGTAAATGGCTTAAATTGCCCTCTAAAGAGGCACAGGGTGGCTGACTGGATACAAAAACTCAGGCCAGATATTTGCTGCATTCAAGAAACTCACCTCACTTTGAAAGACAAGCATAGACTCAGGGTGAAGGGATGGTCATCTATATTACAGGCTAATGGAAAGCAGAAAAAAGCAGGTGTTGCAATTTTATTCGCAAATATAATAGGCTTTAAACCAACAAAAGTGAGGAAGGACAAGGATGGTTACTTAATATTTGTTAAGGATAATACTCAATACTATGAGATTTCAATTATCAATATTTATGCACCCAACCAGAATGCACCTCAATTTATAAGAGACACTCCAACAGACACGAGCAACCTGATTACTCCCAGCTCCATCATAGTCGGACATTTTAATACCCCTTTGGCAGTGCTGGATAGAGCCTTCAACAAGAAGCTTAGCAAAGAAAATTTGGATTTAAACCTAACCATTCAGCATTTGGATTTAACAGACATCTATAGAACATTTCACCCTAATACAACTGAGTACACATTTTACTCATCAGCCCATGGAACATACTCCAAAATAGACCACATCTTAGGTCACAAGTCTAACCTCAGAAAATTTAAAAGAATAGAAATTATCCCTTGCATCTTCTCAGACCACCACGGAATAAAAGTCAAACTTAGCAACAACAGGAATCTGCAGACCCAAACTAAAACATGGAAGCTAAATAACCTTATGCCCAATGACAGTTGGGTCAGAGATGAGATGAAGAAGGAAATTACCAAATTCTTGGAACTAAACAACAATGAAGAGACAAGTTATCAGAACCTCTAGGATACTGCAAAGGCAGTCCTAAGAGGGAAATTTATTGCACTGCAAGCCTTCCTCAAGAAAACGGAAAGAGAAGATGTTAACAACTTAATGGGACACCTCAAGCAACTGGAAAAGGAAGAACCCTCCAATCTGAAACCCAGCAGAAAAAAAGAAATAACCAAAATTAGTGCAGAATTAAATGAAATTGAAAACAAAAGTATTATACAACAGATTAACAAATAAAAAAGTTGGTTTTTTGAAAAGGTCAATAAAATAGATAAGCCCTTGGCCAACCTAACCAAGAAAAAAAGAGTTAAATCTCTAATTTCATCAATTAGAAATGGTAAAGACAAAATTACAACAGACCCCTCAGAAATTCAAGAAATCCTCCATGAATACTACAAGAAACATTATTCTCAGAAATATGAAAATCTGAAGGAAATTGACCAATACTTGGAAGCACGCCACCTTCCAAGACTTAGTCAGAACCAAGTGGAAATGTTGAACAGGCCCATATCAAGCTCTGAAATATTATTAACTATAAAGAATCTCTCTAAAAAGAAAAGCCCAGGACAAGATAACTTCATGTCAGAATTCTACCAAACTTTTAAAGAAGAGCTAATACCTATACTACTACACCTTTTCCAAAACATAGAAAAAGACGGAATACTACCCAACACATTCTATGAAGCAAACATCACCTTGATCTCCAAACCAGGAAAAGACCCAACAAGAAAATAAAATTATAGACCAATATCTCTAATGAATATTAATGCAAAAATATTCAACAAGATCCTAACAAACAGAATCCAGCAATATATCAAACAAATTATACACATGACCAAGTGGGTTTTATCCCAGGATCTCAAGGATGGTTCAACATACATAAATCTATAAATATAATTCATCACATAAACAAATTAAAAAACAAAGACCATATGATCCTCTCATTTGATGCTGAAAAAGCTTTTGACAATATCCAGCATCCATTCATGATTAGAACACTTAAGAGAATTGGCATAGAAGGGACTTTTCTCAAATTGATAGAGGCCATGTACAGCACACCCACAGCCAATATTGTATTGAATGGAATTAAATTAAAATCATTTTCACTCAGATCAGGAAGCAGGCAAGGTTGCCCATTGTCCCCACTACACTTTAACATTGTAATGGAAGTTTTAGCCATCACAATTAGGGAAGAAAAGGCAATCAAGGGTATTCACATAGGATCAGAAGAGATCAAATTTTCACTCTTTGCAGATGACATGATTGTATACCTGGAAAATACCAGGGACTCTTCTACAAAACTCTTAGAAGTGATCAAAGAATATAGCAGCATCTCAGGTTACAAAATCAATACCCATAAGTCAGTAGACTTTATATTTATCAACAATAGTCAAGCTGAAAAAATAGTCAAGAACTCTATTCCATTCACAGTAGTGCCAAAGAAGATGAAATATTTGGGAGTTTACCTAACAAAGGACGTGAAAGATCTCTCTGAAGAGAACTATGAAACTCTAAGAAAAGAAATAACTGAAAATGCTAACAAATGGAAAAACATACCTTGCTCATGTCTAGGAAAAATTAACATTGTTAAAATGTCTATACTACCTAAAGCAATATATAATTTTAATGTAATCCCTATTAAAGTTCCATTGTCATACTTTAAAGATCTCAAAAAAATAATACTTCATTTTACATGGTATCAGAAAAAACCTCTAATAGCCAAGATGTTACTCAGAAACAAAAACAAAGTGGGAGGAATCACTCTACCAGACATCAGATTATACTATAAATTCATTGTGATCAAAACAGCATGGTACTGGCACAAAAACAGAGAAGTAGATGTATGGAACAGAATAGAGAACCAAGAGATAAACCCAGCTACTTATCGCTTATATGATCTTTGACAAGCCAATTAAAAACATTGAGTGGGGAAAAAATTCCCTATTTAACAAATGGTGCTGGACGAACTGGTTGGCGACCTGCAGAAAACTGAAACTGGACCCATACCTGTCACCACTAACTAAGATAGACTCTCACTGGATTAAAGACTTAAATTTAAGACATGAAACTATAAAAACACTGGAAGAAAGTGTAGGGAAAACTCTTGAAGAAATTGGCCTGGGCAAATATTTTATGAGGAGGACCCCCTGGGCAATTGAAGCAACATCAAAAATATACTACTGGGAACCTCCTCAAATTAAAAAGCTTCTGCACAGCCAAGAACACCATAAGTAAAGCAAGCAGAAAGCCCTCAGAATGGGAAAAGATAGTTACTGGTTATGCTTCTGACAAAGGTCTAATAACTAAAATCCACAGAGAACTCAAACGTATTAGCAAGAAGAGAACAAGTGATCCTACCTCAGGGTGGGCAAGAGACTTAAAGAGAAACTTCTCTGAAGAAGACAGACGCATGGCCTACAGATATATGAAAAAATGCTCATCATCCCTAATCACCAGAGAAATGCAAATCAAAACTACTTTGAGATATCATCTGGCACCAGTAAGATTAGCCCATATTACAAAATTCCAAAATCACAAATGCTGGTGGGGGGTGGAGAAAAGGGAACACTACTACACTGCTGGTGGGAATGCAAACTAATACGTCCCTTTTGGAAAGTCATCTGGAGAACAGTTAGAGAACTAAAAATAGATCTGCCATTTGATTCTATAATTCCTCTGCTAGGTATATATCAAGAAGATCAAAAATCACACTACAATACAGATATCTGTACCAGAATGTTCATTGCAGCCCAATTCACAATTGTTATGTCATGGAAGAAGCCCAAGTGCCCATCCACCCATGAATGGATCAATAAATTGTGGCATATGTACACCATGGAATACCATGCAGTCATAAAGAAAGATGGAGACTTTACCTCCTTCATGTTTACATGGATGGAGCTGGAAAATATTCTTCTCAGCAAAGTATCTCAAGAATGGAAGAAAAAGTATCCAATGTACTCAGCCCTATTATGAAACTAATTCTTAACTATCATAGGAAAGCTATAATCCAATTATAGTCCAAGAATACGGGGAAAGGGGAGAGGGAGGGGAAGGGAGGGGGGAGGATGGGTGAAGGGAGGGCGATTGCTGGGATCACACCTATGATTTATCCTATAAAGGTACAGGTGAATTTTTCTAAATGTTGAATATAAATGTCTTAACACAATAATTATGAGAATGACATGATGGCTATGTTGGCCAATTGAATGTATTTCAAATTGTATATGGAAACAACACACTGTATCCCATGATAGTATTAATGTGCACAAATATGATTTAATAAAAAAATAAATAAACTACTGCTTTCTGAAAGATGCTGTCAAAAAAATGAAAAGACTTCAAAGGTAATCACAGCAACAACAAAAATGAATGAATAGGAACTGATTAAATAAAAAGTTTCTGCAATACAAAAAAATAGTCAATTGAGCAAATAGACCACCTAAGAATGGGACAAAATATTTGCTTGCTACTCTTCTGACATAGGGCTGATAACCAGAGGTTGTAAAGAGCTCAAGCAAATCAACAAGAAAAAAAATCAAATAAACTCATAAAAATGTGGGCAAAAGGCATGAACAGAGGCTTTTCAAAAGAAGAGAGAGACGAATGGCCAAAAAACATATGAAAAAATGCTCAATGTCTCTAATCATCAGGGGAATGCAAATCAAAACCACCATGAGGTATTACCTAACTCCAGTGAGAATGGTGGTTACCAAAAAATTCCCCCAACAGATGAGGGTGTTAGAGAGAAAGGGACACTTCTACACTGATGGTGGGACTGCAGGCTAGGACCAGTTCTATGGAAAGTAGTTTGGAGATATCACAAAGAACTAAAAGTAGACCTAGCCCTTGATCCGGCAATATCACTATTGGGCATTTACTCAAAGGGGAAAAAAGTTATTTTATCAAAAAGATATGTACATTCAAATCTTCAAATTCACAAAAGCAAAGCTATGGAACCATCCCAAGTGAACATCAATGTGTTAGTGGATTAATAAAATGTGGTATATGTACAACTCAGCCATAAAAAGAATGGTGAACTAAGACCTTTGAAACAATCAGAATGAAACTGGAGACCATTCTTCTAAATGGAATTTTGCATGAATGAAAAAAAAAACAAAAACACCACATGTGCTCACTATTAAACTGGAACTAATCGATCAACATCCGGGTGTGCATTTGGTAGTAAAACTCAATGAAAAATAAGCAGATGGCAAGGGACAGGAGAGAAGGGGTAAATTCACACCTAACAGATACAGTGCATACTATTTTGGTGACAGGAACACTTATAATTTTGAAGTGTACAAAAGCAATTCATGTAACCAAAACATTTGTACCCCTGGAAAAAATCTTTACATTAAAAAAAAACAAAGATAAAAAGGCAAGCCACAGGCTGAGAGAAAATATTTGCAAAAGACACAGGTGATAAAAGACTATTTTCCCAGGTAAATAACAGAACTTGTGTTCAAATTTAGGCAGTGGCTTGAGACCAAACCCTTAACAACTGTGCTATAGTACCTTATTGTATGTGCTAACATTCTGTTGGATGACTAAATATACAATTTTAATGATGGGGCAGTGCCTGTGGCTCAAATGGGTAGGATGCTGGCCCCATATGCTGGAGGTGGCGGGTTCAAACCCAGCCCTGGCCAGGAAAAAAAAAAATTAATGAAACAGTATGCCAAAAATGATATACATCTCACATATTCAGGGAAGTGCATGCATATAGTTAATTAAGTATGCAGTAAATATTTATAATAATTTTTTATTATTATATGCTGGTAAGAACATGTATAGAACATGAGGCTTAGTTCTATTTAAGAATTATTTGACAAATTAAAATATATCTATTAGAGATTGCCCAAAGTGATGAAAGTTCTATAGATTATATCATTTGATAAAAGGTTTGTAAAGCCTGGAGATATTTGGGTAGTAAAAGTGTTAATGTGGGCTTCTAATAACCTTCAGATATCTGAATGCCTCCAAGTGGAGAATAAAGATACGTGAATGCAAGTTATAGGAAAGTGTATTTTTTGCATATGACATGATGATTTTTTTCACAAATATTCCTGATCAAAGGCTTATGAATAGCATTTTGAAACAGTGATCTCCTCTGTAGATATCTTAGCGTCAGCAGCTCAATATTAGAGGAAGCTCGCCGACACCTTGTTCTAGGAATGTCTACTTTTGTAGTCTTTACCTTAGATCTACCAGTTGTTAACATATTGTCATCAGAGGTGTGTTGCATTGTTCTTTTCTTTATAAAATTTACAGGACTCTTTTTTTTTTTTATTTAAAAGCCTCCGAGAAAGGGAACTATAAGATGAGAGAAGAAAGGAAATAAGCTAGGTATTTTTTCATTGTATCCTCATAACAGTCTATATTATTCTGATTTCATGCATCAAGTTCAGGGAAATTGAACAATTTATTCAGAGTGGTTGCAAAGTAAGAGGCAGAGAGGGAGCAGAGGTCAGTCTGATTCCAATCTATGCTCACTCTACCACCTTGTTTTGTTGTTGTTTTTGTTCTAGAATGAACAACACAATAAAAAATTGTTTATGGTTTTTACTCAACACTGCTGTAGATAGGATGGACACATGTTGGTTTGCCAAATTATATTAATTAATTCGTCTGGCAGGAAACTTCCCTCTCCTTTATGAACAAGAACTTCAACAATCCAATGTCATAAAACATTCCTTTGAATTAATAATAATAATAATACTAATAAACCTCTGTTTTTAGGTACATGTTTATCCTCAGTCAATTTCCCCTCATTGTTTAGGTCTGACCAATGATCACTGGACATTGATTTGAAAAGTCTGATAGTTTAAAATTGAACTGGGAACATTTCCTTTATTACTGCAGCATATGGGGTATGGCATACGAAACACAGTGAATATGCTTCAACCACACAATGTCAACAGGTGTTTGAAAGCTTGTTTGAAAATACATTTTAATTAGCACAGTCAATAATAATGGTCAATTCTGTTTGTATCTGCTTACAATACATCCTATACCTGCAAATTCTTATTCCTTGACCTTTAGCTGCTGAAGGCTACTGTGATAATTTTATCTAACTGTATTCTCTTCATCCTGAATTTTAGTGTAAGTAAATGGAAGCACTTTACCTTTTCCTTGCATGAGTTGTCTATTCTTTTTGTTCCTAGTAAATGTATCTCATGATATTGGTTTGATATGTTTTGGTGAGATGATAGGTGAAGTATTCTCCAACATGCCCAACTGTATTTGATTGAGAGAAAAATACATTTCTAATATTGCATTGTTTAATACATTGATCTTTAGTTGAACTTTTTATTCAATAAAAGGATATTTGAAAAGTTCATATGAATTTCAAGGGACTTGACATTTTATATTTATGATAAATTATTCCTTCTACCTAGATTTTATGAAAAATATATTTCATCCTTTTTACTTCTCTGTATGAAGAAATCAAGGTCACAGTCCAGAGCTAGTGTGTTAGTAATGTGATTCACTGTTGAGCCCAGCACAGATTAATAAGAAGTAAATGAAGGGTATGTGTCAATACATTCGTACTATTATATCTGTCCAAAGGAACATTAGCAATATGACAGAAGATATGCTACAAAATGGACATGCTGTGAGTTTAGAAATGGGTTCAATGCATTATTAGAATTTCATATCTTTGCTTTTTAAAAAAATATCACTCTGACCAGGACAGTCAACGTTATGGAGAATTGTAGTCTATAAAGGCACAAAACTTTTCCAATTATGACTTTGATTATTTTATATACTAATACTTTTTTACATTCATTGAATACTGTTCTTAAGCTTCTCAAAAATAGTACCACTATAATATCTTTTCCAGAATGAATAGACCCTTGCACAAAGAAACTGCCACATGTGACTCTATCTCACATATAAGAAACTGAAATTTAAAAATGTAAAGACTTTGGTCAAAATAAGGAAGGAAATTAATGTTGCAATTGGAAATCAACTCCACATGATATGGTTCCCTGCCCAGTGCTATATCCATTCAGGTGTCTCTAGTTTTAAAATATTTTCCAATATGTACTTCTTGTGGGTCAGTTCATTCTTTAGATAAGTTCTTCTTTTCTTTAAAAAGTTTGAAGAAAGTTTTCTCCTTTTTAAAGCATAAATTTAGTAGTTTCTGCATTTAGAAATAACATTTATATCCTAGTTATCAGGTCCTGTTGTGGAATTTCAGAAAGTTCTAGCATGGCTGCCTGAGACAAACTTCCACACAGGTTAGGAGTGTGGCTCAGACTGTTAGGTTTGCATCTCAGATCTACCACTTTCTGGCTGTGGGACTCTGAGGATGTCCATGGCTGTTCCAAACTTCATTTTTACAACTGGGTGATAGAAGTGCTTAATACCTAAGAAGTTTGTGAACACTATAAAGACATCCTATGTAGATGCCATTTAGTACGTGGCCCAAGAGACAGTAAACACAAAAAAAAGGTATGTTGTCACTATATCCCCCTGAGGCACATATCACTTAGTGTGCATTTCAGAGGAATAGTCATTCCATTCATTCTATGCTTGGCCACTTAGTAAAAGCAAATCATTTCAGAAATCCAAGTACTTTTAAAAAAATTGGTCAAAATTTACAGGATTAAATGTAGTGCCAAGTTAAAAATACTTTTAAGTGTATGATTAAGGAATCGGAAGACTTTTTAGAAATCTCAGTCCTCAAGATTTTAGATGAAAGCAGGTAGGTGACACCTCCACTACCCCCCAACCTCAGGAAAATATTACAGGCACAATAATGTTCACCCAGGATAGAATTTGCTAATCTATTACATGAGTGTATTCACTTTGCTGTTGAAGAACTGTAAGATGCTAAACAGGTAAAATTGGATACAACAAGTTAAGAATAATGTTAATTTTGTCTGTTGCCTAGAAGCTGGATTGTGAGAACTGGATTGTCTTGCTAATGGTAAGCAGGCTGGGTGTACGGCAAAGGAGAGTGTCTTTCACCATTTCTAGGGTCTATTCATGACAAAACTGGGCAGATGCTAGAAGACATGACTGGGAATTGATTTATTCTTATTGGGATTATTCACTCTCCAGTTGTTTTTGTTTTTAACCGTGTGTCTAAAGTAAGACAATGCCTTTGGCCAACTACAACAGCAAAGAGTAAGTATCAGAACCTCAAGATGGTTTACTGAGTGTAATAATATTACTCTTTACAGAACATAATGAAACAAATTATAAAAGATGAGAAAGTCATTTTCAATGCAGCCCATTAAGTATATTATGATACGATGGCCAGGACATGATGCCACTGTGGCTTTAGATGACAAGGCACAACTACTTTCACAAATGTGTTGATCCTTATGTATGTCCTATTAGAGTGACTGAAAGAGAATTATCATTCTCATTTATCAGACAGGAAATAAGTGCAAAGAGCACTTTTATAAGTTATCTAAGCAGAGTCTAGATTTTTACTATGTTGAACACTTGTACAGGTCACTTTTCACACGGACAGCATCACCTGGAAATGAAATGGGCAACGCACCCGTCCCTGTTGGTCCTTTTGGCTAGGTCTCCTTTATTCAGTCCAGAAACTATGAAGTCACTTGGTTTAGCCCCAGTCTCTCTTGTCTCCATCTGCATTCTCTCCTTGGGTATCTCATCCACACAAATAGCTTTGATACCCCCTTTCTTTTAATAATTCCCAAATTGGGCAGCACCTGTGGCTCAGTGAGTAGGGCACTAGCCCCATGTACCGAGGGTGGCGGGTTAGAACCCGGCTCCAGCCAAACCGCAACAAAAAAATAGCTGGGTGTTGTGACAGGTGCCTGTAGCCTCGGCTACTCGGGAAGCTGAGGCAAGAGAACCATTTAAAACCAGGATTTGAAGGTTGCTGTGAGCTGTGACACCATGGCACTCTACCGAGGGCAACAAAGTAAGACTCTGTCTCTAAAACAAAACAAAACAAAAAAAATTCCCAAATTAATTTTGCTCCTTCACCATGAGCTCTAGACTGATCTCTAATTGCTACTTATCTTCTACACATGCAGTCTACACATGCAGTTCAAATCAGCATCCTATCCAATTAAAACAGAGGTCTCAGTTCACCTGCCAAACCTGTTTCCCATTTTTTCCCCATGTCAATCAGAAAGTGGCAGTAATCCTCGATCTCCCTTTCAGCTTCCTTCCTCAGACCCAGTTCGCTATTAGGTCTTTATTAACTTAATCTCCACAAAATATTCTGAATGAAACATAAAGCACAGTTGAATATGAGAACTCATATCTTCATTCATTTTGGAAATTCTTCACCATATCTCTTCACATATGGTCTATTTCCTCCTCCTCTTTTTGCCTCTTAAAACACCATTGTTTTATATTCTCTTTCAAATTGTTGCTGTATCACATACAGTTCTTATGTTGCTAATTCTGTTTTTTGTCATTACTGACTTTCACTCATAATTTCTGCATGTAATTTTTCATTGTATGCCCCTCTTTTTTCTTTTGAAAAAAAATGAGGTGTGGCATCATAGGGTAAAGTGTACTTTACAGCCAAATTAATTTTTACACATACAATTGTGTAACCACTATCTAAAGACATGTAAATACTACCACCAGGGCCCATGGCTGATTGTAATCTACCAAGGTGATGTCACTGACCATGAGCTGGGAAGATGCACAGACTCAGCTCCTATGGACAGGTGGGAACTTGTTCCAGCATACAGTTAGGAAATGCTTCCCAAGTTCTTTCCCATGATTTGCTTCTTGCCAACATCTCCAAGTTTCTCGTATGCTATCCTGCCATTACTGACACACATAGCAGCCTTCTCCAAATTTCTTTCCAAAATGGTCATATTAGCTTGCATTCCCACTAGCAGTATAGAAGCATTACCTTTTCAATGCCAACATCTGTAGTTTTGGGATTCTGTAATGTGAACTAATTTTACTAGTAATGTGGACTTAGATGATATCTCAAAGTGGTTTTGATTTGCATTTCTCTGATTATTAAGGATGATGAACATTTTTTCTTGTGTTTGTAGGCCACATGCCTATCTTCAGAGAAATTTATATTCAAGTCTCTTGCCCACATAGTAATGGGGTTATTTGTTCTTTTCTTACTGATTAGTTTGAGTTCTCTGTAGATTCTAGCTATCAGACCTTTGTTGGAAGCATAGCCTTCAAAAATCTTCTCCCATTTTGAAGGTTGTCTGTTTGCTTTACTTACTGTGCTCTTGGATGTGCAAAAGCTCTTTAGTTTGATCAGATCCCAGTAATGTATTTTGGGTGTTGCTTCAATTGCCTAGGGGTCCTCCTTAGAAAATATTCTTCCAGGCCAATTTCTTCAAGTGTGTTCCCCCTCATTCTCTTCTAGTATTTTTATAGTTTCATGTCTTAAGGTTAAATCTTTTATCCAGTCAGAATCAATTTTTGTTAATGGTGAAAGGTGAGGGTCCAGTTTCAGTCTTCTACAGGTCGCCAGCCAGTTCACCCAGCACCATTTGTTAAATAGGGAGTCTTTCCCCCACTGAATATTTTTGATAGGCTTGTTGAAGATCAAATGATGATAAGTAGCTGAGTTCATCTCTTGGTTCTCTATTCTGTTCCATAAACCTACCACTCTGTTTTTATGCTGGAACCATGCTGTTTTGGTCACTATAGATTTATAGTATAGCCTGAAGTCTGGTAATGTGATACCTCCTGATTTTTTCTTATTTCTGAGTACTGTACTTGCTATTCAAGGTTTTTTCTGATTCCATATAAAATGAAGTACTATTTTTTCAAGTTCTTTAAAGTATGACAATGGTGCTTTAATAGGGATTGCATTAAATCTATAGATTGCTTTGGGTAGTATGGACATTTTAACAATGTTGATTCTTCCCAGCCATGAGTATGGTATGTTTTTCCATTTGTTAACATTTTCAGCTATTTCTTTTCTCAGAGTTTCATAGTTCTCTTCATAGAACTCTTTCATGTGCTTTCTTAGGTAAATTCCCAGATAGTTCATCTTCTTTGGCCCTATTGTAAAAGGAACAGAGTCCTTGACTATATTTTCAGCTTGACTATTGTTGGCATATATAAAAGCTACTGACCTCTAAGAATTGATTTTGTATCCTGAGATGCTGCTGTATTCCTTGATCACTTCTAAGATTTTGAAGTTGAGTCCCTGGAATTTTCCAGGTATAGAATCATATCATCAGCAAAGAGTGAGAGTTTGATCTCCTCTGACCCTATTTGGATACCCTTGATTGCCTTCTCTTGCCTGATTGCAATAGCTGAGACTTTTATTACTATGTTGAATAGTAGAGGAGACAGTGGGCATCCTTGCCTCATTCCTGATCTGAGTGGAAATGTTTTCAATTTTATACCGTTCAATATGATATTGGCTGTGGGTTTGCTATAGATGGCCACTATCACTTTAAGAATTATCCCTTGTATGCCTATTTTCTTAAGTGTTCTGATCATGAAAGGATGCTGGATATTATCAAAGGCTTTTTCTCTGTCAGTTGAGAGAATCATATGATCTTGTTTTTTATTTTATTGATGTGATGTATTATGCTTATACATTTGTGTATGTTGAACCAACCCTAGAACACTGGAATAAAATCAACTTGATCATGGTGTATAATTTTTTTGATGTGCTATTGAATTCTGTTTGTTAAGATCTTATTGAATATTTTTGCATCGATATTCATTAAAGATATTGGTCTATAATTTTCTTTCTTTGTTGGATCCTTTCCTGGTTTGGGTATCAGGGTGATATTTGCTTTCTAGAATGTGTTGGGAAGTATTCCCTCTTTTTCTATGCTTTGGAAAAAGTTGTATAATGTAGGTACTAGTTCCTCATGAAAGGTTTGATAGAATTCAAATGTGAAGCCATCTGGTCCCAGACTTTTCTTTTTGGGGAGATTTCATATTGTTGATGCTATTTCAGTAATTGATATAGGTCTATTCAAGATTTCTAATTCTTTCTGGTTGAGTCTGGGAAGGTGGCGTGCTTCCAGGTAATGGGCCATTTTCTTCAGATTTTCATATTTCTGGGCATAGAGAGTTTTGTAGTAATCATTGAGGATTTTTGGAATTTCTGAAATGTCTGTTGTTATTTCTCCTTTATTGTTTCTGATAGACAATATTAGAGATTTTACTTTTCTATTTCTGGGTAGGTTGGCCAAAGTTTTTTCAATTTTGTTAATCTTTTTAAAAAACCAACTTTTTGTTTCATTGATCTTTTGCATGATTCTTTTGTTTTCAATTTCATATAATTCTGCCCTAATTTTGGTTATTTCTTTTCTTCTGCTGGGTTTGGGATTGGAATGTTCTTCCTTTTCCAGTTGTTTAAAATGATCCATTAAGTTGTTGGCTTCTTCCCTTTTCTTAATGAAGGCTTCCAGCTATAAATTTCCCTCTGAGGACTGCCTTTGCAGTGTCCTACAGGTTTTGATAATTTGTGTCTTCATTATCATTTTGTTCCAAAAATTTGGTGATTTCCTTTTTACTCTCATCATTGACCCAGCTATCATTCAGCCTAAGTTTATTGAATTTCCATGACTTTGTTTGAGTATGAGAATTCCTGTTGCTGTCGAGTTCAACTTTTATTCCATGGTGGACTGAGAAGATACAAGGAATAATTTATATACTTTAAAATTTGCTGAGGTTAGACTTGTGTCCTAGGATATGATCTATTTGGGAGGATAATCGTGAGCTGATGAGAAGAATGTATATTCAGTTTTATTAGGGTGAATGTTCTGTAGAGGTCTATAAAGTCCATTTGTTCTAGGGTCAGTTTAAGTCTAATATTTCTTTGTTTAGTTTCTTCTTGGAGGATCTATCTAAAACTTTTAAAGGGGTATTAAAATCTCTAACTATTATAATGCAGGAAGATAGCAAGTTGTTCATATCCATTAGGGTCTGCTTTATGAATTGAGGAACATTCTGGTAGGGTGCATACATGTTAATTATCGAAATGTCTTCATGTTGGGTGTTTCCCTTGACAAATAAGGGGCCTTCCTTATCTTTCTTTATCTTTGTTGGTTTAAAGCCAGTTGTATCTGCTGCTAAAATTGCAACCCCTGCTTTTTTCTGATTTTCATTTGTCTGCATTATACAACTCTATCCCTTCACCCCAACTCTATTTTTATTCTTTAAGATAAGGTGAGATTTTTGTATATAACACATATTAAGTCTGAGTTTATGTATCCAGTCAGCCAGTCTGTGCCTCTTTAGAGGAAAATTTGAACCATTCATGTTAATTGAGAGAATTGATAACTCTGGTTGTGTTTTGGGAATCATGATTTTTGGACACCCAGTGGAAATTTTTAATCCTTTCACCACTGTGGAAATTGGGTTTTGTTCAAAAATTTCTGGGTGAGTTTACCTTGGAGGTAGAGCATTGTGCTGGTCTTTGTAGAGGATGGGTCTGAGAATATCCTGGATAACTGGCTTAGTTATGGCAAATTTCTTCAACATGTGTATGTCATTAAAGTATTTGATTTCTCCATCACAAATGAAACTCAGTTTAGCTGGATACAGGATCCTGGGCTGGAAGTTATTTTGTTTTAGTAAACTGAAGGTTGATGACCATCTTCTGGCTTGAAATGTTTTGGCTGAAAGATCTGCAGCCATTCTGATACTTCTCCCTTTGCAGGTGATACTTTTCTTATGTCTGGCTGCTTGCAGAATTTTCTCCTTCGTCTTAACTTTGGCAAAGTTAATCACAATGTGTCTAGGATATGCTTTATTTGGATTGAGTCTTGCTGGGGTTCTGAAACTGAAGATCTTTATTTATATCTGAAGTTCTGTATCTCTTGCAATGCTTGGGAAATTCTCCTCTAAAATCTCTTGGAATAGAGCATCTGTATATTTAGGGCCATCCTCTTCTTCAGGAATTCCTATAAGATGAATGTTTAATCTTTTGGAGTGATCCCACAACTCTCTCAGGGAATGATCAGTTTTTGCTCTCCATTTGTCTGCTTCTTTGAGTGTTTGGGAACATTCAAAAGCTTTGTCTTCAGTTACAGAGATCCTTTCTTCTGCCTGGTCAACTCTATTACTGAGGGATTCTACTGTATTTTGGAGTTCCTCAACTAACTTTTTTGCTTCCTTAAGCTCAGCTATCTCTTTCCTCATTATGTCCATATCTTTGGTGACTTGGGCTTTGAATTAATTAATTTCTTGATAAAACTTTAGAACTACTATTTGGAATTCAATTTATATCTTTTCTTCTATTTTATTTATCTTATCTGTGATCCATATTCTGAATTTGACTTCTGACATTGCCGTCATTTGTCTATGCAAGGCATCTTCAGTTATATCTCCTTTGTCAGTTCTTAGAGGGGGAGTGGTGATCTACTCTGGTTATTCATGTTGCCAGAGTTCTTCTGTTGGGTCTGCACCCTGTTTTTTTTCCCACTGTTTAATTATTAGAACTGGTAGGGTAAGATTGAATTGGGGTTCCCAGGTAGTAGAGATAGCCCCTTACCAAAGCGCTAGGCTTTGTAATTGTGGCTTATCTCCTACAACCTTACAAAGACCCCTTTTCAGAGTTTTGGCCACAGACTCTGAGGACTTACTTGGTGAGACAGTGCAAGATAGCTCTGTTTTGATGTCAGTCAACCTCTACCCTACCCTAGGAAGCCATAGTATTAGGTTTAAATCTTGACTGTGTAGAGGTACAAATAGCTGTGGCATCCAGCCCCCACCCTTTAGTTCTTTGCCACTACAGAACTTCGAAAGTCAACCTCAGAATGTCCCTGAGTGGACAGCCCCAGACACAGGTTCCATTTAAATTGTCTCAGGCAGTGCAAACCCTGCTCAACAGAGATGGATTCAAGGGTCTCCAACAGCACAATTGGAGCCAGGGATCCACAGTCCCACCCACCAGACTCAGTCCACACTGTTGTCTGCTTCTTTGCTCACAGGCTGAGTCAGAGCCAGGGGTCATGCCCCTGCCAACCTGTCTCAGTCCATATCCAGCTAGCCTCTGCTTGCCAGACCAGTTGGAGTCAGGGGAGCACACCCCACCTGCCAGTCTCAGTCCACTGCCTGGCAAGTCTCTGTTCCTAGGCTCTGTTAGAATTAGGGCACCTCACCCCAACTGTAGGTCTCACCTGGTAAGCCTCTGCTCACCAGCCCCGCTGGAGATAGGGGACCATACCCTAGCCCTCAGGTCTTGGTTCACACCCAGCAAGCCATTGCTTGAGGGTTCCATTGGAATCAGGCGACCATGCCCTTGCTCTCAGGGTTCAGTCCATGGCTAGCAAGCCTCTGCTGACAGGCTCAGCAGGGCCTGGGGACCAGGCCTGTCTGCTGAATTCATTCCACATGGGGCAACCACTCTTCTGCTGTGGGTGCCATCAGAGCTGGGTGTTTACACCCCAACCCGCCAAACACAGCCCAAACTGAGGGTCAACACCACCATTGGCTGGGCATAGTCATAACCAGGGGACTGTTCCTCCTCCTGATGAATGTCCCTTTCTTCCCACACCTTCTTTCTTCCCAATTAGTCACAGACTCTGTCCTAATGGTTGGCAGTCCATACTATGCCCAGATCTCTCAGAACAAGAACAAACAATCTGTGGTCTGCAGGGGGCAGAACTTCAGACTGCCATGCAAGGGGGAAGGGTGGACTAGGAGTTTGGACTTGTGGAGGAAAATATTTATTCAATTTCTTGCCTGGCAGGGTGGTGTCTAGGTTCATAAGTGGGACCTCTCTGGAGAAAGAGACCTAGAGTTTAGCGGCTCTTTCCAGCGAGGTAAAATGAAAGGTCTTTTGTTCCCTGCTCTTTCGCAGATAGCCTGTGGCAGGCCTCCTGCTAGGGGGAGGGTATCCTGTCCTCTAATCAATAGGCTTTGTACCTGTAATTTGTTTTGAATGCTCTTTCTTGGAGTTACAGCTTGCCAAACGTCTTTCTTGGCTCAGTTCCCCACCTTTGGCTGATAGAGTCTGATTCTGTCCAGTTTTTCTTCCTCTGCTCAGGAGCCCTTGTTGAGGGTTGCTACCAGTTAGCCACCTTCCCAGAATTCTCCCACTTATTTATTTTAAATGCTCATCCTTTCTTACACTGTTACAAATTATTTCACAAACAGCTCAGTAGAGTTCCATATCATCTTTCCCATACATTTTACTGTACTTGAAAATGAGTAACATTAGCTTTATTTTACAAATGAGGAAAGCAGAAATACCATGTTCTTAATCGTGGCGAAGTGAATTGCTGGTAGAGCTGATCTTAGAACTCAGGCAATCTGTACCCAGGTTGGTGTGTCTCCCTCTGAATGTGTCTAGCATGAGACACCATAACAGCATTTGGTGTAACACAGAGAGTATATAAAAATAGAAGGAAGGACTAGATATGCAGAAGTCAGCAAATGAAAGAACTAATAATAATTACTGAAGGGTGTAAAAGGCAAGCTTGTAGTTCTTAAATTTGTTGCATTTTTGTGATTTGTCTCTTACAACAGCACCTGCATAACTTCTCTTCCTGGTAATAAAGAACTTTCTGTTTCAAGGTCACTCAAAGGTCATGTCAGTCCAGCAGCGGAGGCTCTAGGATGTATGCTGTTATCAGTTTCTTAGTTCCTTGTGATCCGGAGACTGCAGCACCCCCTTACTCCCAGTCCATTTGATATTAGCACAAACTGAAGTTACTGTCTACTGAGACATTAACACATTCTATTTTATTGTCAACTGGCTGAACTGAATAAACAAATATTTTCAGCAATTTTATTTTCACTCACTCAAACTGACAACCTAGTTTATACCAACACCGAGGATGATATGTTTTTCTTCTCATTTCTTCAGGGCTTTATGGATAATGTGTTAATGCATAGTAATCAGTGAGGAATAATTGAAAAATTCTTCCAATGTCTATTTAAGGTTTTTTGCCTCTGTTGGCATCTTAGAAAAATTTATTTTAAAAACAAACAAACAGCTTTTAATAGCTTGGCAGGAAGATATTTAGGTTTATTTTAGCCTTTCTTTCCTCTCCCCCAACACCAGAGCAACAGATACTACTTGCCCCCACCTATCTGCAAATTGAAAGGCTTATAATCAGTTATATATCATCCAAATTATATTTGAGCTATAGGAAATTTGTTGGCAGTGTGATTCTTATTTCATTAAAATAACATTTCTTCTATTCAGTTTGCAGAAGAGACTCTCAGGATGGGATACAGCAAGAATCACTGACCTGTTATTAGAATGCTTTAGTTTTGGAAAATTCACAATATCCAGGCTTTATATAAATTGTGGGCTTGAGTGGGTAACACATCCAAATTGTTGGTTTGTTATGTGAATTGTGGCTTTGATGACCTCTAAGCTCCTAAAGCCAGGATCTGTACAAGCACAGTACTAGGAAACAAGATGGCTTCAATCACTGCTTCCAGGAAAGAAGAAGATGCTGGGCAATGGTTTAAATCATCAGTTCTCAAACTGTGGGTTGCGACCCCTTTTTAACAATGACAATACATTTTGCTATTAGGGAGATTGAGAACTACTGGTTTAAATTATGCTGGAAGAAGGAGAATGGTTGAGACAGGACCAGTTGAGAAAGAGCTGTTTTGGGATGCCCTGAGCATCTCCTGTCTTCTGAGCATTGCAGTTGGACCCACCTCTTCTCAGGTAGGTGATGCCTCCAACCCTCCTCATACCTCTTTCTGGAACTTTCTTTGGGGAAAGTGAAGCTAAAAGAAACCATGGCTCCTCCTATCTTCTTGACTTCATGATCCCACCCTTGTCTGCTCCTTTCCTCTCTTTTTATTTCTAGCAGGAAAAGGCAGAAACAAAGAAAGTGAACTTTCTTATTCTATGATGCGGTTACATTGCAAATTTGTGGTTTAATGTAGGCAACTTTCCCTGTATTTTCTGTCAACACCGTCAGAATTGGTGACTATTTCTTGGAATTATTGCTAGCTCTAGTAATTTCTTTCACATTTACTCTGTCGTTCAGTAGAATCCAAGAGCAGAATTACTGAAACAAAGGAGAAAAGACCTTCTTGCTGGGGCTTACTTCTGGAGCATCATAAAATCCTGTATACAGGTTGGTACAACTTTTCACTCAAGAAATATTTATTATGCATCACCAGGCATTTCTTGCAGGTGCCAGAAATACAGCAATGAATACAACAGAGAGACAGGCAAATCCCTGAAGATCCTTTGCCTCCTACTCCCTGCCCCAGACCAGTGAAGGGACACAATCTGAAGCCTCAAAAAAGTAAGTTAACTTTAGACAGTGGTAAATGAACTAAAGGAAATTAGAGGTTATGTGAGGGGTAGCGACCCATGTGGGATGGGCAGAGTGAGGAAACATCTGAGCCTTAAATAGCAAGTAGGAATAATATGAAAAGTATTCCCCTGGTTCAGGAATATTAGGAAAATGTAATATTCCCAGTCAATTCACACAGAATGGTCCTTTGAAATCTCCCATGACCTGTTGCACAGAATGGCTTTGCAAAGAGAAGCCAAAATGCTGGGAAGTCTCAAGTTCAGGGTAATTTTGAGTCAATATGTGTTATTTTCTGATTGTGCTTTATTAGTGTCATGAAATATCTATTAAAATAATTTTTTAAAATTAATATTTAAATTTCCTGTGATATGGTCTTTTAGACCAAGTGTGTGTCACATTGTATAGCAACTCCCAAACAGCACTGCATAAAAGCTTTCCTTATAGTGCCTTTATTTTTATTTTTATTTTTTATTTTTTTGAGATGGAGCCTCAAGCTATCCCCCTGGGTAGAGTGCCATGGCATCACAGCTCATAGCAACCTCCAACTCCTGGGCTCAAGCGAGTCTCCTGTCTCCGCCTCCCAAGTAGCTGGGACCACAGGCGCCCGCCACA
>CAUYQV010033375.1:0-20582 GCA_963574575.1 Galagoides demidoff | reverse complement strand
ACACCATGGGGGGAGGGGTGGGGCCTGACAACATTGCAAACTTTGATAAGCAGTTCTCAATAATCAGTTCTCAACAATTATTTGTTATTATTAAAGTTTAACATTATAAAATTAACAAAAATAATATAAAACACATATCCTGGTGAAATAGCCACATGGCAGCTGAAAACCATATATTCCCTTCCTGTTCTCCCATGTTCCCTAGCTTGTCAAATCCGGGCTTTTTAAAAATGCAGCAGGAGGCAGGACAAATTGTTAAATGGGAACTGTCCCGCCAAAAGTGGGATGTCTGGTCATCTTACTCTGGGGGTGGGGGTGGGGGACTACTTGTGCCTTCTAGACAGTTTGGCTCCTTCTGAGCTAATTGTCCTTGCCTAGAAGCAAGGGAGGGAGCCCAGGAGGGGAGTCGGGAGTTTATTTTAGCCTTTTCATTTCCAGATAAAGTTACATTAACCTCTTCATTCCCAAATGGAGTTACATTAACCTTTTCAGCAGCAGAAAACTGTATATTCCCTTCCCATTCTCCCTCTGTTCCCTAGCTTGTCATGCATTCTTTCCAAAAATCAGGACATTTTAAAAAACGCCTCAGGATGTGGGACAAATTGTTAAAAATTGGGACTGTCCCGCCCAAAGCGGGATGTCTGGTGACCTTAGGCAAAGGGTAGATGCTGGGCATCAGGGTGGGAGACTAGCGCCAGTGAAGAGAGATTACGGTAGTTTGGGCAGAGTGGTGGTGGTGATGGAGGTCAGGCTCTGGGTATATTGTAGATCCTCATTATGCATAGATTCCATCTTTGCAAATTTTCCTTCTTGCTAAAATTTGCAACCCCCCAATCAGTACTTGCGGTACTTTCTTCCATGGTCATTCATAGCCCCACGCGCATGCGCAAAGCTGCAAAACATGTGCCTGTGTGCATGTTCCCTGCTGAGTTCCAACAAAATGACCCTTGCCTTGTTGTTTCAGCTCTCACACGGGAAGCAAGTGCCCTTTTCGCGGTATATTTAGCACCACCTTTTTGCATTTTTGTGACTTTTATGGGCGATTTTGGTGTTTAAATTGGCCCCCAATACAGTTCTGAAATGTTGTCTAGTGTTCTAAGTGCAAAAAGACTGTGATGTGTTTTACAGAGAAAATGCATGTGCTAGCTAAGCTTTGTTCAGACCTGAGTTATAGTGCTTATGGCTGTGAGTTCAATGTTAATGAATTAAGAATATATAAGTGTCTATAAACAGCAACATACATTAAAACAAGGTTATGTATTGATCACTTGATGAAAATATTGTGACCAAATGCATGCAGGAACATAGCCCTGTGATTCCCTTAGGAGCAATAATTCAGTATTAGTTCAGTACTTTCAGCAACTTTGTAGAACATGAGTACTGTTAACAATGACAACCAATTGTACCTTGAAGACTGTGACAGGTATGCTAATGATGCTAATGGTTTGGAAATGTGTTATGAGAGAAAGAGGACTTTAAAGTATTTAGCTCAAACAATGGACAGAATAGAGTTGCCAGAATAGAGTTCCTCTTCCTTATGTGAGAGGAATAAGTTTAGCCTATACCTGGAAATTGAGTTTAAGACATACTAAGTTTAACATGTCTATTAGACATCTAAGTGGAGATGGCTGGTAATCAGTTCAGTATATGGGTAGGTATGATCCACATACCAATTGTATCAGCTATTTCAACAGTGTATGTTCTCCTCACTAATCCCCTGGGCCCTCCTCAGAAACAATAGCCAGGGAGCAGATAGCAAGGAGGTAGGGTACGAAGGAGAAAAGAAACCAACTATATCTCTCTTTGCCCTGGCAGGCCTGACCTTAGAATTTTGGACATTGGACATTACCCTGGATTTGACTACTAATGCTTGTCAGTGACTTTTTCTTATTTGTAACTAACAGATGAGCTATGGAGTCTGCCTGGATTTTTGTGACAGGGGTGGGAAAGAATAAGCCCACAGTGCAAGCAAGTTTCTTTCACAGGGAAAAGATAATGCATATTACCAAGTACAGCCAGGCTTATGACTTTAATTCAGATTTACGTCTCCAAACAAGATCTTTCTTATGCTGTCTGGACTCATTATCTCTACCTGCCTATTTGATATTTCTATTTGAGTGGTCAAAGGTTCCTCAAATTCAAAAAGTTCAATATTGAACCCATAGTCACCTTGCCCTCTCATTCCCCTCTCCAAAACAAACAATAAAAACAAAAACAAAACAAAACAAACAAACAAAATCTGATCTCTTTTTAGTATTCCCTAATTCAGTGAAAAGCATCACATCCATCCACTTGCGTATGTCAGACTCTTGGACACCATCCTTAACATCACCTTTTCACTGTAATACAACCTCCTCATTCTCCATAACTAATCCATCATTGTGAAATCTGTCTGTGATGTCCATTTCCAGATAGTTCTTGCATCTGTATACCTTTTTTCAACTCCACTGCCATTGCTTTCTGTGCAGTAGCATAGAACACATGATAAGAGCATGTGTTTTATTGCTAGACGGCTTAGAACTCTCCCATTGAGTGTTTATCTTTTTTGACATTGACAAGCTGTTCCATAGATCCAAACCTTACTTCTCACATTTGTAAAGATAATCACAGGCTCTAATACATAGGATTATTGTGAGGATTATATGAGATCTAATATGTATGGCACATGTATTTTGTTAAGTAAACTATTAGATTAAGACATCGGCATCTCTTGCCTGGACTAACTGGTCTTCCTACATCCATTCTTCCAATGTCTACCTCTCATGAATCTCTAGCCTGCAGCTCTAACTGCTAGGAGGTTATTATTGCAAAGTCCAAATATACTTGCATCACTTTTTCTTAAAAACTTTCACTGGCTTTTACTGCTTTGAGGATAAAGACCTAAATCCTCAACATACCCTAAAGGCCCTGCCTCATTTGATGCTTGTCTTTTTCCCCAGCCTTAACTTTCTGCTCTCTGGCCATGCTCACCTTCTGCAGTTTTCTAGGTGGTCTGTGCCACCCTGCCCTTACCCCTTCCCTGACTTTCCCTTGTATAGTCCCTGTGCAGACATGGTTTGCTCTGTCTGAAAGGTTTGTCCACTGTGTGTAATTAATCCTCCTTATCTAAGATATCTCAGCCTGAGCATCATTTTCTTGATAAGCCTTTTCTTACTCCTTTAGTGAGATGGAACCTTATGATATGCTCTCTTACAAAACTGCCCCTTTCTTTCAGAACACTTATATGTGTTTATATTTATATATTCCTTACTTTGTTTGTATGCTTCATATCTGACTCCTGGTAGGCCCGAGGAGAGCAGGGATTTTTGTCTGGATTGAATAGTGTTTGCGGGGAGGGTTGGGTGGGGGTGGTTTTTATCAGGTAGCATAGCTTGGCACATAATAAACAATACATTTTGTTGGATGAATGTGTCTATAAAGCACTTATTTTTTATAAATATTAGCCATTATTGTTATTGGTAGTTTTTAAGAAGAGGTATGAGCTGCCAAGGTAACTTCACTCACCAGGAACCAGACTGAAGCCCCAAAGCAGAAACTCAAGCAAGGAATGATAGACTTATGATTACCAAATGGAAGGTCCGGGTTTTATGACCAGAGTAAAGGACAGACAGGAAAGCCCAACAGACAGCCAGGACTTGAGGATGAAAGCAGATAAGGAGCAGGTTTGGGTATAGAGTCCTCATGATCTCTTGGAGGCCTTGTCTTCTACATTCTGAAAGAGGGTAAATGGGGGATTTACGGTAGTGGCTTTGTCTAAGATGATAAGCAGTTCAGGGAGACGTAGTATTCCAAAATTTGCAGCCCCAAGGTAAAAGCCCAAGTCCTTAAATGATTGTTGCAGCAGATGACAGGGGAGACAAGGTGCTCTATTTCTTCAGATTATGTCTTCCATTTCTGTTCTCATCTCTGCTTTCCAGAAGGCATAGTTAGATGAGGGGAAAACACTAAACTCTACATGTAAGCTCTTTGTTCAGTTTCTGCCAATCTATATTCTCTTCACTATTTTAGTAGCAAAGATTACAAATCAGCATATTTTCCCTAAAAGGAAAGTATAATATTAAAATTCTTGACTGTGTTTGAATTTATTATTACTTCTGTTATTATTTTGTTGTTGTAACTCAGGAATGAAAGAAAGCCACAAAATGGAACTCTCTTACAATAATAATATAGACATCATTCAATTCATTTCCACATGTATTACTCATTCTTTTAAAAAGATGAATATTGATTACTAGACCTAATCAATGAGCTTTTTTATTTAAGAAATATGAGCTTGTGACTAGTTCTTCCAGTTATTTCAGAAAGGGACATTGGTCAGCTTTCTCACTTAGGTGTAAGCAGTTCAGTATTTTGTTGTTAATGGAATTATTTTCTCTATTTAAGCTCTTTCTGTTTTCTAATCCATGATCAGCGGGTCTAGTGATTTGTAATGATGATGCTGGCTTTCAATACTACTAGTGTAGCAGACTAGATACTTTCTAAAATCTAAAGTACAGTATAGCCTCTGTAAGTTGACCACCCCAGGGACTGTAACAAACTGGCCAACTATGGAGGTTCTACTGTATTTGGTAAAACAGTAACAGTGAAATTAAGAGCAAATGAAACTCTTTAAATCCTCAGATTCTGCTTAAACATATCAATAAAAAAGGTGCTTGTATTCACTTGACATGGGTTTACAAATAAACTTACATCTTAATTTATTTCAAAAGTAGTGGGCCATATACACAAAAATGTATATTTTGAAATTTCATGAATTTTGTGATATGTATAGTATATTATTCCTTGTATTGTAATTTATCAAATACCTTTATGTTTCCTTCTCTCCACGTAAATAAAACAGAGATTGATAATGGAAAATCAAGATAGAAAAATGAAAGTTGCAAATACTATAACCATGAACTTAGCATACTGTTTTTGTGAGTGTACTTCGGATTTGTCTCTAAGGTTCTTAGCAACGAAAACAAAAAGAGAAATTACCTTCATTATTGGAAACAGGAACCATGCCAGTTCTTTAGGGGAGATTTTTCCCCAGTTTAAAATTCTAAAAAAATTTCTCTTGCTGTGCCTTATATTCCGGACCCTGAATGACTTAATGGGAAATACTTCTAAATGCAGAATTAAATTCAATAGAATGAAGACTATAATCTCATATCTGTGTTTGTATACTATATGTTAATTTGGATTAGGAATCAAAGGTCTTATATTTTTGCAGGATGAAAGTTCATCTGAGCATTTTTACAAAAGTATTGGCAAACAAATTAATAATGGGAATTGACTTTAAAAGAAACTACCTAATGGGGGAGAAGATACTGCTTTTAAGAACTTGAGAAACATCTTTTTTATGTACAACTGGAATAAGTGGCAGATGATCTGAGCTAGTGCTTTGACATATTGATTAACATTAATTTCTAAGGCTCATTAAAAGAGAACATTTACTAGGAAACATTTAGGCTAATTAAAGATGCTGTAAATCTGAAAGCGTAGAGAATAAATAAACGGTGTATTTACCATGAAGACACCATCATTCTCCTCCGTCTATGGTGAGAATTCATGCACTCTAAGTGCTAGAGCTTGAGAGTACTTTTTCTCCTTAGGTTTCCTCCGTCCAGTTGAGAAAATTCCCTGGGAACTTGTCCCTCAGTTGCTTTTCTGTTAATCCTCTGCATAGGCTAGCTCATAAGTAAAGCAAAGACTTAAATGTATAACAACTGAGTTAACTTACATAAGACATACCTAGGACTTCTTATAGTAAGCCTGCTGTAACTATAGTCTGTTTTTTTAAAAAAGCATTTTAATTTCAATGGAATTCTCTTAAAAACCTGAAGAGCTTTCCTGACTTTAGGTAATTACATTAAAACGAATGTATGTCATGCGTTGGCATTTGTGTTTTTGGACAGCCCTCTGCCTCCTCTAGGTATGTCAGGTTGACTGTACTTCTTTACACACAATTCTACTTTGACAAAGTTTCTAAGTCAAACCCATAGACTTTCTCCTCAATTTACAAAGTCTCATTGTTTTTTGATGGATAGTGCAGGTGGTCTTTACCTCTTATCATGATGTATAAGCGTTAAACAGAAGAAAGCTCCATATGCGGTGGTTCTCAACCTTCTTAATGCTATGACCCTTTAATACAGTTCATGTTATGGTAACCTCCAACCATAAAATTATTTTTGTTGCTACTTCATAATTGTAATTTTGCTACTGTTATGAATCTTAATGTAAATATCTGATGTGCAGGATGGTCTCAGGCAACTCTTGTGAAAGGGTCGTTCGACCCACAGGTTGAGAACCGCTGGTCTATAGTCAGGTGAAACTCCTACTAAATTTATAAACCTACATACATGAAAAAGCTCATACCAAGAAAATCAGTTAATTTTTATATGACCCATGTATAAAATGTTAATGAGGCTTTGTTACAGGGGCATAAGAAAGCTAGATTCAGAGTGGAAAGTGCGATAAAATTAATTTCCCTTCATTTGTTTAAAAAATAATGAATTCTAAAGCAATTTCAAAAACTTTTTAGAACCCTGCTTTCATTGAGCTAACAGATGGCATGTAGTAAAACAAAGAAATAATTTCTTAAAGCTTTCATGGAATTAAAAATATAGTGAAACGCCTTTGCTAGCTTTTTCTTGCAATTGAATGAAATTTACTTTGGAATTATCATTTTTAAGACTTGTACTGATATCAAATACTGACAGTGCTTCTTTGATCTTGAGCAGCCTTCCTTTGCCATTTTTCAAATCAACAGTTTCTTTTACAAATAGATGTGTTCTGTATGTGGGTATATTTGTGGGCTCCTCTGTGTATGAATGTGCTTGAGGATATCAGCTGAAAATCTTTTTTAGGATTGACTATAAAATGGAAGATGAAGGTTGGAAGTGACTTCAATTCTTTTTTCAGAGACCATCATTAGGTATATGATAAACAGAGTAATTTAGCACTAGATAAATGGGCTTTTATTGACCAGATTTCAACATAAGGCAGAAATCTACAATCTAAACCACCTAAAATATGCATAAAGTAGCCCTAGGGTTAGTGCATTGTTTTAGGTTGTTACTGCAAACTTTTAAGCATCTATTGGTTTCTAGGATGTTTTGATAAGAAGATATCAAAGATCCAAAATGCTAACAACTGAACTCTTTCCCAAGTTGTATAAATAGTATCCACTGTTAGCAGGAAATGATTTTCTTTTAATCTTAGACTGGTATCATATTTGCCTCCATGTATGTATTACAATTGTCAAAAGCTATTATGATGCAAAATTTTGAATTTATATAAAGAAAATAACCTGGTCTAAATCTCAGCGAAAGAGTGAGAGGTTATAGTGTAATATGGTTGACAGCACGTGCCAAATGTCTGCAGTACTTTTAAGAAACAGCTTTTTCACTGAGAAAATTAATTTTATGACCTAAACTTAGTAAAATAAAACCTGAGTAGCATTAAAATTTTTAATGCTTTGCCACCGCTCCTAAGACAACTAAACTTTTGGCCAACTTTTGCTTTTTAATAGTGCACACTGGATATGAAGCAGCCAACGTTTCTGTAAACCTTGGTAAATTTCTTAGAATAATTTAGAATATGTGTAGCAGGTATAACAAAATGCTAAAGGTCACCAAGATTTTTAAAATCTAATATCACCTTTCTTAAAAATAACTGTTAATAATCTCTGACTCATAGTATTACTCATCTACCCTTTCTCTCAGACTTTATTAAAAACTATAATACAACCAGTGCGTCAGAGAGATTTGAAAAGGGTGGTGAATTTCCAGAGTGAAGCATTTTTTTGAAAACCCATCATTTAACCCTCTTGCCATTGTTTTTTATAATAATCTTTTTTGATTAGTCTCCCTTCCTTCCTGTTACCTTGGATTTTGAGGACATTTCATTAAATCACTAAGAGCTTCCTATTTTCTCTTTTTAAAACATTTTCTTCTAGATCTCAAGCAATTTTTCCATATAACTGTTGAGTTTCTCTCCCCATTCTGTAAAATAAGGGTTCTCAACCGGTGGGTCGTGACCCACAGGAACTGTATTAAAGGGCTGTGGCATTAGGAAGGTTGAGAACCACTGCTATAAAAGATAAATCTTCATTTTCATATATTTTCTGTTTGTCATTCCACTATTCAAATACAAAAGTAAATTTTTATGAGGTTATGAAATTGTGTTAAATATTTAATAATTTTATTGTAAAACACGATACATAAATAGAATTATTATTTAATACTGAACCCATTTGTGTTCCTAAAGTCTATTTTTAATGATGGTATAATAGAAATTACACTTTTAGGAATTTATAGAAACTTAACTATAATTCATTAAAAAAATCTGAGAAATGTCATTTACTGAACATCATTCAAGACTTACTCTCTGCTTTTACTCTTACTGCTGTTACATTTTTTCAGACCCTTATCTGATCTCACTGGATGATTACAGAAACTCTTCTACTTGGCCTTCTAGTTTAATTTAATTCTTCTCATCCTATAGGCTTTCATTCTCCAGTCTCTCCTCCACGTTGCTATGACAATACTTTAAGATAAAATTCTGATCGTGTCAGTTCGGGAAAAAGTCCCAAATCCTCAGCCAGGCTTCTTCATACTGACCCTCGTCTATCCACTGATTCAGCCTCACCAAAGTGTGGTCCCTCTTCTGTCCTTTCTCTCCTCACTGACCCAATCCTCCTGTCCTCCTACAGACTGGCCGCCTTGTTTTGCACAATTCTGCCTTTGGTTATTGAGTTTTCCTTTCCTGCAAAGCTCTGATTGTATTGCAGGCCTAACCTCACCAGTTCTATTCATGAAGTCATTGCTTGCTGCCTTCCACCAGAGCGCCTAGCATGATTCCTGAGCTTACTGATATACCTTGTTCTCGTCCTCTTTAGAACTGGAAGTAATGGGGCCAGAAACAATGTCTTTTGCATTTATATCCCTAGTATATTATACTCTTATGTTTCGAGTCAAGTGAAGCCTGTGCTGCTGTCTCTACATTCATCCTCCCCCCGCCCCTGCTTCTGGGGTAAATAACCTCTAAAAAGGCCAAGCCACTAGCTAAATATTTAAAGTGACCACAAATTTCAGCTTATGTTTGCTGGATTTAATGACTGCTAAGTAGTCTCGCCTTTGTTTCTAGTTACTAGAAAAAGTTAATGCAGCTTTTAAACTGCATAATTTATAACTTCATGTCATGAGTTCAGACCCATGAACTACATGTTTAATTAGTGTGAATTATGTACGGTTTAGTTAAGGATGGTGCTCATTTTCCCAACAGGATACACTCTGAGAAAGGGGTGTTTAGAATGACTAATTTTAAAGAGGACATGCTTCTCTTGTATTTGGTTCAAAAGCTTGCATTTAATCAAGTCACTTTGTTTTTTAGTAAAACACTGGTACCTGGTTGTTAATTAGTGATCCAGAGTCACTGCGTAAGAGGGAGACCAAACTTGCATAAACCCAGAGAGTAACGGAGGCCCTTCTGTTTTCTCAGAGGTGTGTGTAAAGGTGGAGTTATGCGAAGTGGTAGAAAGGTAAGGCTCTAAGTATGAATAATGGTAATTCAAAACATGTTAGATTCTGAAATATGTGAACATGTGAACAGTCACAACAGTTTTCACAATTATGTGCAGGTTTGGGATTTGGGTTAGAGCATAATTGAAACATCTCAGTCAGTACCATCCAGAATAAACCAGAGCACTGCCAAGTCTCCAAGAATGTGCGTCTACATTCTCATGAACAGTGCCCTTGTGCCAGAAATCCTCTCAAAGGGAACAGAATATGCCTACTGCACTTCATAAGGTCTCTAGCGACGTCGTCCTCTCTTGCCCCAAACAGGCACTTTGATACTAATTTAGTTCCTCTGTCCTCACTCTTCCCCCATCACTTATGAGAGGTTATGATGTGCGAAAAGTTTGTCTTACATGTGGTCAAATAGGAGCGATGCAGAATTTATAAGACTCCAGCTGATTCTGCTAAAAAGGTTGCCTCATCTTGTGGACTATGCGGAAGTTGAAGATATAAGCATTTTCCTCAAATTTCAGTTTCTATTTCTGGACTTCTACTTGACCTTCACATTATAATTAGATTTGCAACTTTTGCAAATATACAGACATTCTTCTCACTGTGTGTAGCATGGTGACAAAAAATAGTTTGAACAGTGCTAGACCCAGAACCCATATGTTCCGCCTGGAAAAGCAGGGAGTGCTTTTTTTTTATTTATAATGGATCCTTCTACCTTTATGTAAAATATACTTGATTTTCTGTCCTTAGTTCCACAACCATTACACATGTGGATTACTAAAGCCGATCTTTAACTGTTCTCAAGTTCTTTAAATCTATTTTAGAACCAGCTTAGATAGAAGTAATCAAAATCACAATCTTTTCTGCTTTCTCTGTCTTTTTTTTTTTTTTAATCTTTTTTGGGATTCATTGAGGGTACAAAGAATTAGGTTACAATTATCACATTTGTTACGTAAAGTCGCTCATATAATTGTGAGGTGTGCCATACACCGTGACTCCCCATCCCCCTCCCACCTCCACTCTTCTCACTCCCTCATTCCCCTACCCCCCACCATGTATTAGCTCATCTACTGCCTTCATATTAGAATTGAGTACATTGGATTCTTGCTTCTCCATTCTTATGATGCTTTACTAAGAAGAATATGTTTCATTTCCATCCAGGTTAATACTAAAGATGTAAAGTATCCATCTTTGTTTTTTTTGTTTTTTTGGCCGGGGGCTGGGTTCGAACCTGCCCTTTCTGGCATATGGGACTGGAGCCTTACTCCTTTGAGCCACAGGCTCCACCCGAGTCTCCATCTTTTTTAATGGCTGAATAATACTTGGTTGATACCGAACAAGGTGGCACGGAGACTGGCTACCTTGTCCCTGGAGCTGGTGCTGTTGCAGGAAATGGAGGAATTCCTCGGACATGGGTGGAGAAGACACTGGCCCATTCTGTCTCCTCATGTGGACCTCTGGCAAGTCAATTCCTCCAGTGCATCCCTGATTGGTCTGTTTTCAAAACCTGCTCCTGATTGGTCTGTTTTCAAGACCCAAAAGCTCACTGGACAACTACTGCCACTATATAAGCCCTTAAGCAGAGAGCCCAAACATAGACCTCCAAGAGAGAGCAGGAGAGCAAGGAGGTTTGGTTCTTTGTGAGAGCTGTAACACTTGTTAAATAAAACCTAACCTACTGCTGATCCTGTGGTCTGTGGCTTCATTCTTCAAACTGCCGAGACCAAGAGCCTGGAAATCCAGTATCAAAATCCGGTATCATGGTGATTTCCCTTCTGATTATCCAGATTATAGATAATGTGGATAATGTGTCTTTGTGTAGATATTTTTGGTATTAGAACCTCTAATGGATTTAGACTGTATTGCCTACCTCATGGACTGGATCATTCATTTATGCATTCATTCATTCACTCATTCATTCCCTAAATGTTTAGAGATTGCTCATTATATGCCAGCACTGTTTTTTGTCTTACAACAGCTTGTGAAAAGTGACTGCTTCCTTCTGAGAAGACTCAAAACATTGTTTTTTTAGGTTAACAAGATAGTTAATATTCTTTTTTTTTTGTCAATGATTTCATTGCTAGCTGTATAGCTCTTTTTCTTTAATTGTGATTGCTAAGTGTTCCAATATGCACATTATCACAAATGACATTCTTAAAGTTGCTTCTAATAATCTTATTTTATATATGATAGAAATTTACAGAGTATACTTCTGTGTTAGGATATACTCAGAAATTGTGCTTAGCAAATTACTATGAACTTAGTGATTTAAAACAATACTCATTTATTAGCTAATACTTATGTAGGCCCAAAGTCAGACCTTTGGGTGCAACTGGGCCCTCTTCTCAGGTTATCACATAGTTAAAATTGATGTGTTGGCCAAGCTGAGCTTCTACCTAGAAGTTCTGGCAAAGAATCTGCTTCTAAGTTTATTCAGGTTGTTGGCAGAGTTCAGTTCTGTGTAGTTGTATCCATGAGGGCCTTGTTTCCTTATTGCCTATCAGTGGGGAGTTGTATTCAGTGTTGTGAGAATCCCCCATATTCCTCTTTTCTGTCCCCCACTCTCAGTTTATAGCCAGCAATGGGGCACTTAATACTACTGGTCCCTGACTTACCATAGCTCAAGGGAACTTAATCATTTTTAGCCTTTAGGGTGGTGCAAAAGTGATTCAGTGCATGCCTTAACTGACATGAGATTACACTGGAGAAACCCGTCATAACACATCATACATTGAAACTATGTTTTGGATGAATTGAAAACACACTTTCGACCAAATGGTATTTTCAATTTACTGATAGTTTATAGGGAGGTTCCCTTACCATAAATCAAGGAGCACCTGTGGTTTTCGTGTCTCAAATGTCTTTAATTCCTTCTTCTGAGAAAATTCTGCTTTTAGAGGGCTCATCTGGTCAGATCAGACATTCTTGGATAATCTCACTATTTGTAGGCCAATGGATTAGTAAATTTAACTACATCTTCACAATCTCTGGCCAGGTAATATTAATATTTCTGGGTATGATATTTCATAATTTTCACAATCTTGTCCTGGGGATTAGGGCATGAAATATTTGGGGCCATTTTTATAATTTTGCATATATTTTCCACTTCTATTAATTATTGTTCTAATATTGCCATATTGTTATTAATTTTGTTATTAGTAATTAATCAGCCAATTTCCATTTAAGGAAATTTAAAAATGAAAAAAGTGTCTTCTATATTTACACAAATACTTAGAATTTCTAGTCCTCTTCTTTCTTTTGTATAAATATAATTTTTAATCTGATGCCATTTTCCTTCAACCTAAAGAATTTCCCCTAGTATTTCTTTCTTTCTTTTTTTTTTTTTTTTAATTAAATCACAGCTGTGTACATTAATGCAATCATGGACTACAGTGTGGTGTTTTCATATACAATTTGAAATATTTTCATCAAAAATACACGTCCTTTTTTTTTTTTTTTTTTTTGCAGTTTTTGGCCAGGGCTGGGTTTGAACCCACCACCTCCAGCATACAGGGCTAGCGCCCCACTCCTTTGAGCCACAGGCACCATCCTCCCCTAGTATTTCTTAAAGTGCAAATCTACTGGCAATGAATTCACTCTCTTTTAGTTTGTCTGAAAAAGTCATTATCTTGCCTTTGTTTCTGAAAAAAAAATTTTTTTTTTCTGGATATAGATGTCTAGGTTGACATTTATTTTCTGTAAGCACTTTAAGTCTGTCATTTCACTGATTTTGTTGTACAGTGCTTCAGATAAGAAGTAAACAGGTATTCTTATCTTTCCCCTCTATGTAATTTGATCTTTCCCCCATCCCCAGCTACTTTGAAAATTTTCTCTTTATCACTAGTTTTCAGAAATTTGATTGTGATAAACCTGGCATTTCTTTCTTTGTGTTTATCTTACTTGGGGTGGGTCGAACTTCTTAGATCTGTGCATTTATAATTTACATCAAATTGGAAAAATTCTCAATAATTGTTGAAATTTTTTTTCTGTTCCAGTCTCTTCTCTTCCTGGGGTTCCAATGGTGTGTGTGCGTGACTTCTTGATATTGTTCCGGATATCACTGGGGTTCTGTTTTACATTCCAGGGTTTTTTTTTTTTTTTTTAACCTCTATGCTTCTGTATGGATTTTCTTTATTACTCTGTCTTTTCTTTTGCAGTGTCCATTCTGCTATTCAGAGGATCTATTCATTTCTTGCTTCAGGAATTTTTAGATATAGAATTTACAATTGTGTTCTCTATACATTTCATCCTTTCAGTTGGACTTCTTATTCATTCACTATGTCCATATTTTTCTTTAAATCTTCAGACACATTTCTAATACTTTATTTGTTAATTCCAACATTTAAGTCATCAGTGGTTTTATTTTTGTATACTTTTTTCTTTCTATTATGTGTCAAATTCTCCTGCTTCTTTGCATGTCTGGTAATTTTAATAGCAGTTATTATCTTGATATGCTGGAAATTGTGATTTACATTGTTCACAGCTTATATTTCATGGTCTTTATGAAAGAGTGTTTTGTTCTGGAAGCTTCAAATGTCTGGACTCCTTCTCTATGTATCTTATCTTCTCCATTTTTTCACACCCAAATTTCTGCTGCCTCAGGAGCCCTTAATGCTATTCTTTTTTCTCTACCCAGCATGACCACTGTTTCTTGTTTTAAAACTTCTCTGTGCTACACCTTGGAGCTCATTTCCTTTCTCTCAAAAATCACATTCCTGGGATGTCTATTGTCTAACTTTTTTAAATGGTTGATTAACATATTCATAACTGTTTAAAACAGGGTAGCAGTCCAATGTGCATGTCTCTGTCATGGCTAGAACTGGAATTGGATATTTAAAAAATTTTTAAGTTATCTGTTTGATAACATTCTTTAGATATTAATTTCACTTGATAAAGTCCCACAATGACTACCCAAATTTCTGTATGTTATAAAAGATTTCATGTGGAATATGTGTTTCAGAATACTTTATCAACTCTGTATGTTAGGGCAACTGCAGCATTCTTAAATTGGAGTATCTCAGGCCATCTTCAATTTTGCTTGTTTTGCCTGGGGGATCTGTAATTCAGTACCTTGCTCCCTGCTTGCTTTCCCCCTGTGGTTTAATTTTGGAGTTTAGAGTTGGTTTCTTGGTAATATCTTAAAAATACTTCATTTTACCCCTCACGAATTTTATCTTTTGGGATATTCCAGTCTCTTAAAATTCTCCATAACTCTCCCCTAGTTAGTTTATTGCTAATGGCTAAAGTAGACCCAGTTGTTGATTGACTAATGTGAAGCTTGTTACCTACCAGAATTCTTCTATTGGCTATAGGGTGTCTGGTGATTGTTGTTCTATATCTGTATTCCCTAATGTGTTAATTAGCAGCTCCTTTTAGTGTAAATGGTGCCCATAGTAATTGTAATGGAGTTTTATGTTTCAAGATGAACTCATTCACTTGACTGGACTTATTATGGCCAGCTACTTAGGTATGTCTTTTGTTGGTAGAATGTGTTTTATTTCTTTGTCATTAGGGTGGATATATTGGCTGTAGACAGACTATTGCTAAACTGCAAATTCATAGCAAAGTCATGAGACTTCCCTTCCTTTAGACAGATCTCTGGGATGCCTTAAATGGGACTCAAGACTTGTATCATGAAGAATAACACTCGCTCTTCTTATTTCATTTATTTTTTTGTTAATATAACAAAATCTGCTCCTGCAGTGTAAATTCTGATTTATCAAGCCAGTCTAACTTTTGTTTTCTCTTGGGAAATTATCCTTCCTCATGTTTTGTAATTTGTGAAAGGTATAAACCTTACTTCCTCCCCTATGTTTCTTTCTATCTGCTACCTATCATTATTAATTTATACATTCTCAGTGGGTGGCTTTTTTTCAGCTTATTGACGTTGCTAAAACTTCTTGGCAATGAGTTGGCAGATGAGAGATCAAAAAGAAGAATTGCTATTTTACCAACTACTTATCTTTGGGGGGTTTTAGCATGATTATCTCCACTTTTTCTTTTTTCTTCTTACTGTATTTGACAAGCAATTAGGTATTAAACATGAAAGCATTCCCTTTCTATCCTTTCCCTAAAGATATTTAAGCCCAGCTGATAATGTCTCAGTGGGCTAGTCGTCTTTCTGAGACTGCATTGGATATTGATTGCTCCACTGTTTTATGTTCTCTGTAACAGCGGCCATACATGTGTTTTTAAATAGATTTAGGGATTTCTTTTTTTTCCCACACAATAATGATTTAGAAAAAGATAAAGTGACAAGTTTCTACTACTTTACTGTCTTCCACGTTTTTCCTTCTCCTAAATGTGGTCTTCTCTGTTTCTGTTTCAAATATAGATATGTGCAATTGTTTTGCTAATAAAAATAGAAATTATAGGTAAATAAAAATGTGAGCCAACCCAATTTTTTCATTCAGAGAACGTCAGATGGACTCTTTGTTGTTGTTCTTACAGAGATGGAGTCTTGATATGTTGCACAGGCTGGAATGCAGTGGCTGTTTACAGGCTTGAGCACAGTGTACCACAGCCTCAAACTCCTGCTTCAGCTTTTCAAGTAGCTGGGACTACAGGCATGTGCCACCATTCCCAGCTACTTCTTGGTGAATATCCCAGCATCCAGTGTTTATATACCATAGTGACATAGGCATTTCTACCCTGAAATATCACTCTAAAGCTGCCATCCCCAAGCTTGGGGCTGAGGACTAGTACGGGTCTGTGGCTTGTTAGGAAATGGACCACACAGCAGGAATGAGCAGCTTTATCTGTATTTATCTTTGGGTAGGTGTAGCGTGATTATCACCACTTTTTCTTGTTTTCCAGCACCAGCATCACCTCCTGAGCTCTGCCTCCTGTCACATCAGTGGAAATATTAGATTGTCATAGAATTATGAACCTTACTGTAAACTGTCCATGTAAGGAATCTAGGTTGTCCCCCTATCTCCACCCCAGTCCATAGAAAAATTGTCTTCCATGGAACTGGTCCCTGGTGCCAAAAAGTTTAGGAAATGCTGCTTTAGGGGGGCAGTCACAACAATGAAAAAACCCAGAGCAACTTTAGCTACATATATAGACATTTATTACAAGCAGGTATGATAGCCATTCAACTTGTCTGTAGTCCTGTCCCAGATGTACTGATCAACATCTTGATTGAGAGACTTTCCCTCATACTAAGGGTATGATTTCAGGAGAGTGGGAAAACCCAATGTCAAATCAGGAAGCAGGAGTCTCCAAACTCTGGATGTAAGAAATACCAACTTGCTTAACCCCTCTAAATGAAGTGACATTTTCTTTTGGGTTTTCCTTTTCTTCTTTGTCTGAGCAGGAGATTAAAACATAGTTGTTGGGACTCCTTTCCTGTTTTGTGGTTGGTACCAGGCTTCCTAATTCACTTCATTGGAGGTACATTTCAGGCATTCTTGTGTGGGAGGCAGTCTCTATCTGTATCCAGTGCTGGGTAAGTCATCAGGTGTGAATCATCAGAACCTTTTCTTTGGGGATTTAGCAAAGCAGGAGCACAAAAATGTGAGAAAATTCTAACCTTGGTGAACTTATCCAGGATTTTGCAGTCAAGAATATTAATTTCAGTAGGCCTATAAAGTTCATGTTTTACCACGCTGTTTTATTTTGAAAACTTGGATAAGTTGGTAGGAGAATTTAACTCTTTTCAGTGTTTAATAGCTCTAAAGGTCTTCCTCTGGCCTTAGTGCCAGGGAGAAGCCACCCCACCCTCTTCACAGCTCCCGTGAGATGTTCAAGCCCTTATTTTTTATCTCTTGCCTAGGACTAATCCTAGTTTCTTTTCAGAGGGACTATGGGATGCTGGCTTCTGCTTCTGGGGCTGCCACATAAGAATGAGCTGGTAGAATGACAGGCAAAATGCTGTCAGTTTTTCCCCAATTGACTCATTTTAAATACATATATAGGTTCTCATGGTTTATTTTCTTACGGATTTGGATAACTTTCCAGTTTATTCTGTGTTGTAAGGTACATTGCATGCATCCATAACCACATTAGCATTGGTATATATTTTTTATTTTTTTATTAAATCATAGCTGTGTACATTAATGCAATTATGGGGTACAATGTGCTAGTTTTATATACAATTTGGAATACTTTCATCAAATTGGTTAACATAGCCTTCACCTCATTTTCTTAGTTATTGTGTTAAGATATTCATATTCTACCCTTAGTAGATTTAACATGTACTCTTGTAAAATGCACCGTAGGTGTGGTCCCACCAATTGCCCTCCCTTCACCCATCCTCCCCACTTTTATGCAATTTTAAAATTTATTAAATGAGAGTCAATAAATATTGTCATTAACCATAATTTTAAAAGACCTGTGGAGACTACTGTTTATAATTGCTTAATGATCATAGGAATGTTAACCATCGAAGTTTAATTGCTAGTTATGTTTCTTAACTGTTATTTTAACCCAACTTAATTCTATTTAAGTATAAATATGTTATATGAATAAGAGAAGTTACAACCCCTAATGCCTTCCCTCAGCATTTATAATATCTGTTTATATATATGAATATTTATCATAACATAACATATATCATAATGAATTATATACAATATATTATAATATAACATATATAAATAATAGAAGTTGTATTTAAATGCTCTGCTATAAAGAATGAGTATACTTTACATTGCTGAGATTTTTTTGAGTGAGCCATAATATTCCTATTTTTAAAATGTGCTTTAGAACAAAAGCGGAAGTTTGTATATTTCTATTTTGAAAGTATGATTTATGAAGATCTATTTTGTTTAGAGCTAAACCTAATCAGAATTTTAATCATTTTTTTATTATGGGAATTTTTTCAGAAAAATTAAATTATAAATCAAAACATGATGAAAGTTGATTAAAAAAACAAAATTTAAATTATAAAGTTCACTCTATCATTTTATGTTGTCTTACAGAAGGAAAAATATCATTTGATGTTTGTTAAATGTTTTAGAAATATTTAACTATAGAAAGTTGTAACTTAATTATATAGTGTATAATTTGCTGTCCAATATGATAGCCACTAGCTCCAGGTGGCTATTTAAGGATAAGTTAATTAACATTAAGAGCATTAAAAGAAAATGTCCTTCAGTTGTGCTATTCACATTTTAAGTACTCAATAGTGGTTACCACTCGGACACCACTGATAATATAATAGAAATTTTTATCATCACCAAAAGTTCTATTGGTCAGTGTGATAGTCAGTTACCTGAGGTCATCAATATATAATTAAATGCATAATAAGATAATTTTTGGTTTGTAGCGTTTACTGATGCATCATGACATAAATGGCAAAAAGTCTGTTTAATCAGATCACAGACTGTGAAAAGAAACACAATATTTTTAGAGTTTACTTTTTGATGATTATTCATATGTCATTTTGAGTAGTCTGTATCTATACTTTATATTAAAAACTGAAAACATGGGCAGATATCACCAGTGTTTGTTTATATTTACACATGGCTTCTATTTAAAATGTGACAAACAGATGTATTTAGAAAGGAAAAGTCATTAATATAGAAATAGGGGAATAGATGTAGTTAAATTTTGACTGACATTGTTTTAAAAGCTAAAATAGATTCTCTAGAAGTCTTTTTTTTTTTTTTAATTTCCTGAAAGAGAATGCAGGCCCAAAATTTATCTTGCTATTTTGTGCATAGAATTTATTATGAATGCTTCCAGCAACCTGTAGAATGGAGGTAGTCTTCAAACCAAGGCCAGTGAAATTTAGGGATACCAACCCCAACACTGCTATTTAAACTTAATCTTATTCCCATTTCTAGAATATCCTATATTTACACTCTAGCTAAACTCAAAGGAGCTTCAGAGATCACTTAATGTCTCTTCTATAGATCTTGAAGAAGTGAGTGACTTGTCTAAGAGGCATAGGTGCTCAGTGGCAGACCTGCAACCTGAACTTATGTTCAGTGACCTCAGTCATCGGGGGCAATTCTCTGATTTGGTACTTGAGGTTGGTGCAGCTTCTCTGCACCATACCTGACTCCGTTGTGGGAGAATTCTAGCTACTTTTACATTTACAACTATTAAAAGTTATTTGGCTTCACATATGTCAGATACTTTGTAGTGAAAATAAAGAGAAAAATAAGAAATCCAATAAATAATGCATTAAATTTGAAAGTAAAATTTATATGGATAAATTCAAGGATAAAATCTTAAAATTTTACTATATTTAAGTATATGTGTTTTGACATTCATGATAAATTTTTAAATAAGTAAAACAATCAAAAAGCAATGTATATGTTTCTTTTTAAATAAAATATGTATAGTATAGAAACCAGACTGTATTCCAAAGCAGTAATAAGAGCTATCTCTGAGGGATAGGATTAGGGGTGATTACAACTGTTTTTCAATATCTGCCTTCTCTCCAATTTCTTTTATGAATCAAACTTTCTGATAAAATAATAACAAGAAAAATATATTTTAATATAAATTCCATTTTTACTCAGGGGTGAATAAATATTTTACTTTATATAATACATTTTTGAATCAGATTAGAATATTTTGAGGAAAGGAAAAATCTGTTAGGTTTAAAGAGATGAATAAGTCATCTGTGATTAATATATTATCTGATTTAAATTATTTTATATATTCAAAATTATAATTTATGAAAATACCTTAAAAAGGTTGATGTTCTGTAAGAAATATGAATGAAATTTAGCTGATTAGAAATTGTTTCTGACTTTTGTTTAACTTCTATATTAAAAACAGCATTTAAAAATTTTATCTTAAATATCTTTCATAATTTTCTTTTGAAATTAAGTCATGCCAAATAATTTCTACTTTTTTCTTTTACTTTGCACTTATTTTATATATGTAGTATTTAATTTATCATATGTATTCATATTTACTCATTCTATAAATTTAGCTCTTAAATTTTTTTTTTTTTTTTTTTTTTGAGACGGAGCCTCAAGCTATCCCCCTGGGTAGAGTGCCATGGCATCACAGCTCATAGCAACCTCCAATTCCTGGGCTCAAGCGAGTCTCCTGCCTCTACCTCCCAAGTAGCTGGGACCACAGGCGCCCGCCACAATACCCGGCCAT
>CAUYQV010033370.1:0-31273 GCA_963574575.1 Galagoides demidoff | reverse complement strand
GTGTGCTCCTCAATCTTCTCTCTTGGCTCTGCTCCAAACCATCAGCTAATTAGCTAAACTTCTGTCCTTTCAGCCTCCTTCTGAACGGGAGCCTCTGCAAAAAGCTGGCTGCAGTCCGCCATCTTGGCTCCGCCCCCCCCTTTTGACCATTTTCACAGATGAAATACATTCTATGATTTTATCCAGCAAAAATACATGCATATACAAAAATACATAACTGAAACAAAAGTTTCACAAAATAATTACTTTTCTAAGTGACATATATTCTTTTATTTCTTATTCTATCTTATTATACCTTATTTTATTAAAAAAACAAACAAACACTGTTTAGTACCACCTGAATTAATTTCCTTACTTGCGCTGGGGGTTATAATCTGCAGTTTAAAAAATATTTTTTTGGCATGACTAAGATTTTACTTTAATAATGATATAATTGAGAAGTACTAAGTCAAGTATTCTGTCAGATTTTGAGTTGGATTTTGGAAAGTAAATAGAAATATCTGATTTTACTTCACACATGTGATTTTTCTCATAGGACATTAGCATGTATTTGTGAAAGCAGTGGGCAATATTGTGCCTATTAAAAGAGAAAAGACACTAGAACTAATTTAGACATGAATTTTGTTTTGTTTGGCAAGGTGGAGTGAAGACATTAAATCCACTGTAAAACTTATTCATAATGCAAACTGCCTCCAATTTTGGCAGCCTATCTAGAAACAATTCTTAATGGCAGGCCCATGGAGTTAATGAACAAAGTATCCTTGTTTAAAAAACCACAAAGCAGTACTCACGAGAGAAGATTTAGAGAAACCAATTCCTTCACCTACCATGATCAAAATTTGAGGGTTAGAATCATAGTTGTCTGCATGGAAGAATCAAAGTTTCTTTATGGAAGAAATGTCTCTACATATAGGCTATTATTAATAGCACTCCAAATAATAGATACACAATTATATAGAACCACTCTATGATAACTCTTAAGAGATTCACAACTTAAAAACAATGATTAGACTTTGCTAAACATACTAGAAAATAGGGAGTGGGGACAGAGCTAAAGAGTTAATGGACCCAGCACATGGGCATTCTTAACAAGTGACTATGAAGTTTCTAAGAAAATGATACTTTTTAACCCTTCATTTTTCGATACTTGGTAAAAGTCCTGACAGGCTACAGACCCCTAATTTGGATTAGCCGTTGAGAATGGAGGAGGTTCAGTAAGTTTGACCTAGCATGTGGCTAAATGAAGTGAGAAACTACATCTGAAAATTCCCAAATGAAATACCAGTGTGGCCCACAGAGGTGCCATCAATGTTGAAGTGTGGTATCCGGGACTTTAAGGTGGATGATGAATACTGTTGTAGACATTAATCCTCTCTGTCTAGCATAAAATGAATAATGGATATTTATATTCCATCTAGTATGGTAAAGTTTGATACCACTGTCTATATAAAACAGTTCACAGAAAATGGAATGGATCTGACACAGAGAGGCTACCATTATAATCTATGGCTTAGAAATGAATCAGGGAAAAGCCTTTTTTTTTTTTTTTTATGTGAGCAAGCCCAATGCTTAGGAACTAAGGCTGGCAGATGTGTATATCCTTTGCCCAGGGAAAGTTTACAGTGGACTATGTCTGATTTCCATGGGAAACAGAGAAGCTAAGAAAGAGGGTGAATCAGAAATGATGTTGGCATAGTCATCATAAGCTAGGGACTCTGCCTACTCATACCATAGACTTTTCTAATGAACATGTGGCTCTTCTAGAGAGACCTCAGGGAACTTCTTAAGAAAAAAAGAACCTAGAGGTTTATGTTTGCAGGGTAAAAGGGATAATTAAGTGAAGGAAAAATGCTCATCTTGAAAAAGAATGCTAATTCACACCAGAGATAACTTGAAATCTGGATTATAGCCAAACTTTGCTCTATTTTCCTAGTTGTTCTGGGAAAGGGTGTTACAAATACAAGAATATTTGATATTTGAGAATCTTTGCCTGTAAAAAAAGGTTAGTGTGCCCAGATAAAGGCCTGTTTATTTTTCCATTATTGCAAAAATTAACTCCTTATTGAATGTGGAATGAGATACAGAGTTTTTCCAAGGGAAAGGAAGTTATAGGGTGTCTTAGTATGCACCCAACCTCTGTTGCATTTAGGTTTTTGACATGTATGGCTGTACTTAGAGAATTGGTTGGAAAAACAATACCAAGGTTCTAGGTACCTGACGGGCTAAAAAATCTCCTGGAAATGAACTTGACCATGGGAAAGAAAAATCAAAGAAGTCAAGATGAGTTTGAAGAAAGTAGATCAGCCCCATTAGAAACCATGATTCCAATTACAGAATAAGTATATTTCAGTTGGACTTGTTACTAACTTAATTAGTGTATAAGAACTCATTATTCTTTGCACTCCCACCAACATAGTATAAGTGTTCCTTTTTATCTGCATTCACTCCAGGGTTGCCCATCAATTCATGAGTGTCTTATTAAAAATGTAGTACATGTATACAATGGACTACTACTCAGCCATAAATGTAATGAATCTTCTCTAACAACAAAAATGGAACTGGTGGCCATTTTCCTTAGTGAAGTATCACAAGAGTGTAAAAACAAATACCACATGTACTCGCTATTAAATTTGAACTAACTGATGAACACATGTGCACAGAGGGAGGTAATACTCAGTGGAAATGAAGCAGCGATATGTATGCTTATGTCTTTTGAAACAAGATCTCTGATCTCAAACTCCTGGGCTCAATCAATCCTCCCACTCTAGCTTCCTGAGTGTCTGAGATTACAGGCAGATATCACAGCTTAATAGTTATTTATTGTATTATTTAATACTCTACTAATGGTAATTTTGGAAAATTTGAGATATAAAATTTTGTATATTACCCTAGTTGTCCAAACAACTGAGCAAATTATTAAAAACTGAGGGGGGAAGGTTAGTTCAAAAACCTACCTAATGGGTACACTGAACACTGTTTGGGTGATGGGCACAACTGTAGCCAGAATTCAAGCATTACAAAAGTAATACATATAACCCACAGCATTTTTTACTCCCTTAATACTTTGAAATGAATAAGAATTCATTCTTTAGTTCTAGAGATATATCAAGAGAGGAAAAGATATCCCTTCCAAGATATCCATTCTAACCAGGAGAAGTAGACATCAGCAACCTTCATATAAAAATGTCCAGGAGTACCACCAGCAACAAGAACTTTCAAGTCGTTATTTGAGAGTTGTACCTTTTTAGGCAATTGATTCCATAGATTTTTTTTTCTTTTACATAGGCGGCATTAGTACAGCCAGGAAAGGAAGAAAATAGGATTCATCATGTAGCAGCCGAAAGGGCTGATGCACATGAAATCTAAGAGATGTCCACTAGTTATCTGTGATGTATTGGGTCCATGAGTAGAGTGAAGGAGAACAGTTACTAGATATTTTTTAAAACAAGTAAATCCAGTATAGCTCAAAACATGATGATGTGGCCTGGGAAAAGAAAATAATTTATGGTTATATTACTTTTCTAGTAAGAAAATAAATGTATAACAGAAAAAGAACGGCGTATATTAAGAAAGTAAAGCAAAAGCAGGCATAATAACTTTGTCTAGTAATGTTAACTGCCTAATTTATAAAACTATAAGTGGATATAATAGGGGTATAAATAGTAAAATTAATGATCCCTTAAACACTATCCATGAGAGATTATCAATAAAATATATAATTAATGAAATGTATCAATTATCACTGAGACATTATTAGGTAACTGTTATATGTATACTAATAAATGTTAATGTATCTCAAATTTTCCATAATTACCATTAGTAGGGTATTATATACCATAATAAATCACTATTAAGCAATGGTACCTGCCTATAATCTCAGATGCTTAGGAGGCTAGGGTGGGAGGATTGCTTGAGCCTAGGAGTTTGAGATCAGAAATCTCATTTCAAAAGAAATAAACATACCATAATTATACTGTTAATTTACTGTGTGCCAGATGCTTTATATAAGCTATCTAACTCAATCCTCACAGCAACTCTATACATTAGGTACTATTATAATCATTTTGTACATGAAAAAAAAGGCTCAGAGAGATAGTGACTCTGAGATGTACTACAAATATGTGGTAGAATTGGGTTTGTGATCCTGTTATGAATGACTTCAGTCTTGACATTCTCTCTGTGACAATTACAGTCTCTTCCAAGAAGGTAGAGAGATCGAAATGAATGTGGAAAAATGTATATAACTACAGTAGCATATTGTTACTGTGATTTGGGAGAATCTGTTTTTTATTTTAAAATCCCATTTATATATTGCTAGTACCTTAATTGTCATTTGGTAAATCTTAAGTGAAATTTCAGCTTTATTTACAGAAAAATAATACACACACATATGCACACATGTGCACTTTAGGTAAATGAAAAGGAAAATGAATGGCACTGAAGTTCTTTCTGAAAAGATAGTGATTGTGTTAATTTTGCTTTTTTCATAAATATAACTTACTTTCTTTTAAATAGAAACTTTTGAACTCTGAATATGTCAGGTAGGTTAGTTCTAGTTCTGTATAAACTTTGAGAGTTGGTAGAAATGTGGACAGAAATGTAATGTTATGTTTCCAGGCTTAATAACATAATTTACTCAGTTTTTAATAATTTGCTCAGGATTGACTCACATATTGGTTGATAAAATCCAAAAAGCTTACATTCCCTGTATATTTGTATGTGAGCTAGTTAATCACACATAGAAATATTCACAATTTTGCGAGCTGAAGGTCTATAACTGAAAATTTAAAACTTTTCAATGACTACCTGTTGTTTTCAGGATAAAAAACAAAATCATTAATGGCCTTAATTATCCCTGTATGGTTTTGTGTCTGCCTCGCTTTTTGTACCTCATCTCAAGTCACTCCAACACTTGATAACTATGCTTCAGCCACACTGGTTCAGGGTCATTGAATGTACTGTACTCAAATTATGATACATTACTGAAATTACTTTCTCCTCCTCTGGGAAAATATTTCAAATATAAAAATTAGTATATAAAATGAGAACTGATAAGTATGTTCACAAAGAACTATTTGAATAATCCTAGGTTAGGATTCTTCTAAATTGCATAAAGTTTAGATTTATCAAAACCAAATTACTTTTTATTAATTATGCGTCTTGTTGAAATTAAATGTGATAGAGGAAACCTAAGTATAATTTATTTGTTTAAATCCTTTCTTCCCCCAAAAGAATTTGAGGAGGTTCTAAATACAGTATCAAAGAGCAATACTGCACCCTTTTGGTTCCCTTTTTCTGCTCCTTAAACTTATGTACATAACAGTGGGAAATCAGGGGGATATAGAATAAAACAAAATTAAGAGTCTTAACAACCAAACATGATGTGTATATCTTTTTTGCATACTGAAGAGAAAAACAAAGCTACAAAAGGATATCTTTGAGATAATTAAAAAAGTTAAACTAACCTGGGTATTAGATGCAATCAGGAGATTATTGTTAATTCTGTAGGTATGATAATCACATGGTAGTTCTGTGGAAAAATAAGTCTTATTAGTTAGCTATGCATACTGAAGTACTAAAGAGTAATCTGATATAATGTCTGGAATTTGACTTGCTTTAAAGTATTTCAGCAAAAAGCAAAGAAGAGAATAGATATAAAGTGAATGCTGTAATGTGTAACAAACACCCAGAACAAACACCACATATAAAGAAAGGCTATAAATTGACAAGAAGAGGGGAGGGGAAAGATGGCCAACAGGCGCCAGCCTCGGATAGAAACTCCCATCCAGAAGGAAGGATAATGTCCAGAAAATACCCAATAAAGTTGAATATTTGGAGCCCAGAAAGAAAAGAGTGATATCTGCAGGACACCTCTGTGGAGGCAAGTTGAGACTCCAAGAATGCAATTTACAGGTACATAATACATCCCAAAGGAAAAGTGTCCATCTCCTCCCCCAAGAAAGTTGTGGTTTTCTCTTCATCTGCTCCTGTAAGTTTTATACAGGTGAGCGGTGACTTATTATCTCACCCCACATGTGAGAACCACAGGAAGGGGGGTCTACTCCCCTAGAGGGACCCTGCTGAGATTCTAAACACTCACCTGGCATAAAAACTGAACAAACGTTTTCACTGCCATTTGAATTCCCAGTCCACCCTTCCCCCCTTTACTACAGAGACAGTGAGGGGAAGCACAAGAGCAGCGCTCCCCACCCCTGTGAGACCAAGTGCCAAGTCCCAGTAGGGCAGCCAGAGACCTGCTAGACCCGTGTGCATTCCACAGGCAGCAGTGGAGGAGACCTCCATTCCAGGCATCTGTGTGGGAGGTCCCAGAACTGCTTGCTAGAGCTGTGTATGCCCCATGGGTGGCGGTGGAGGAGTCCACTGCTCCAGGCAGGCCTATAACTGCTTGCTAGAGATGCGCACATCCCATGGAAGATAGACAAGGAGTCCCCCACTCCGGCCAGGCCTAGAACTGCTTGCTAGAGCCATGCGCACTCTGTGGGTGGCAGCAGAAGTGTCCTTTGCTCCAGGCGGGCCAGGAACTGCTTGCTAGAACCATGTGCACCCCACAGGGGCCAGTGAAGGAGCCCCCCCCTCCAGGCGGGCTCAGAACTGCTTTTTAGAGCCACACACAACTCACAGCTGAGGAGTCCCCCACTCCAGGCAGGCCCAGAATGGTTTGCTAAAGCCATGCACGTCCCGTGGGTGGCAGCTGAGGAGTCCTCCCCTCTGGGTGGGCCCAGAACTGCTTGCTGGAGCCATACTAGCCCTGAGGGGGCTAGTGAAGGAATCCCCTGTTCCGGGCAGGCTCAGAAATGCTTGCTAGAGCCGCACACAACCTGCGGGCAGTGGCAGAGGAGTCCCCTGCTCCAGGCAGGCCCAGAACTGTTTGCTAGAGCCACACGTGCCCTGTGGGGGCAGGAAAGGAGTCCCTCACTCCAGACAGGCTCAGAACTGCTTGCTAGACCTGCACACCCTGCAGGCAGCCACAGGGGAGTCCCCAGCTCCAGGTGGGCCCAGAACTGCTTGCTGGAGCAGCACACAACCCACGGGTAGCAGTGGAAGAGTCCCCTACTCCAGGTAGGCCCAGAACTGTTTCCTAGAGCTGCACGCACCCCCCCACCCCACCTCCCGCCGTGAATGGTGGTGGAGGAGTTCTCAGCTCCAGGCACCTGCAGCAGGTGGATCCAGACCTGCCAGAGCTGTACAACCCCAGCATTCCCTGGCCAGCCACCCAAGAACTATGAGAGGACAGTCAACTGAGAGGAAACCACACTAGAATGGTGGTACCCTGAGGTGAAGAGCAGCAGGCACAGCAGTGGGAACAATAAGGCCCACACACCTGAGGCTCTTCCAGACAGACATTCTCTGCATCTTGGGGCAACCAGAGGAAGCTGGCATCTTCTCCGGTGGAGGTCACTCACTAAACAGTTGTGATACGGTTTCCACACAGTGTAAATTCAGCATTGGGCAGAATCAGTGGAAAAACTCTGGCAATTTGAATAACCAAAGTAGATCAACTCCCCCAAGGAAGGATGAGTCAGATGTAATTGAAGATCCCATCCATAAGCAGATGGCTGAATGTCAGAAATTGAGTTCAGAATTTGGATAGCAAAGAAGATTAACAGAATGGAAGAAAGGAAAAAATTTGAATTTCAAGAAATTATTCAAAAGATATCTCAAGAAATTATTCAAAAGATATCTCAAGAATTCAAAGATTTCAAAGATAAAATTACCAAAAATTTTGAAACACTGAAGGAAGAGGTAGCAGCCCTCAAAGTTCTGAAAAATATGGTATAATCCCTCGGTAACAGAATGGAGTGGGCAAAAGAAAGGATCTCTGACATTGAAGACAAAGTTTCGGAAGGTCCCAAGCATGCAAGGATGAAGAGAAATGGAGAGTAAAAATGGATGACTCTCTCAGAGAGCTCTGGGATAGTTCGAAGAACTCTAATATTCATCTTATAGAAATCCCAGAAGGCAACAAAGTGGCTTCACAAAGCACAGAGGCTCTACTTCATGAAATTATGAAAGAGAACTTTCCAGAAATGCCAAGAGATTCTGAAATTCAGATAGCAGACAGTCTTAGAACCCCAGCAAACCTCAACCCAAAGATGCCCCCCAGGCACATCATAATTAACTTCACTAAAGTTAATATGAAAGAGAAAATTCTGAAAAGAGTTAGATGTAAGAAAACCATAACAAACAAGGGGAAGAGTACTAGAATGACCGCAGATCCCCCTGTTGAAAATTTTCAGGCTAGAAGAGGGAGGTCATCAACTTTTAACCTCCTAACACAAAGTACATTTCAACCCAGGATCATGTATCTAGCTAAACTGAGTTTCATTTATGACGGAGAAATTAAATACTTTAATGACATTGACATGTTGAAGAAATTTGCTGTAACTAAAGCAGCCCTCCAGGATATTCTCAGACCTATCCTCCATAATGACCAATGCAATCCTCCACCACATAAGTAAGCTAACACACAAAATTTTGATCATATTCCAACTTCCACAGTGGTGAAAGGATGAAAGATGTCCACTAGACTTTCAAAAAACTCGATACCTAAAATTATACCAGGTTTATCAATATTCTCAATCAATGTGAATGGCTTAAATTTCCCTCTAAAGAGGCACAGACTAGATGAATGGATACAAAAACTCCGGCCACATATCTGTTGCATACAAGAATCCCATCTTACCCTAAAAGACAAATGTAGACTCAGGGTGAAGAGATGGTCATCTATATTCCAGGCAAATGGAAAGCAGAAAAAAGCAGGTGTTGCAATTTTATTTGCAGATACAATAGACTTCAAACCAACAAAAGTAATCAAGGATAAAGATGAAATCTTTATTTTTGTTAAGGGTAATACTCAATATGTTGAGATTTCAATCATCAATATTTATGCACCCAACCAGAATGCACCTCAATTTATAAGAGACACTCTAATACACATGAGCAACTTGATTTCTCCAAACTCCACCATAATTGGAGATTTTAATACTCCTTTGGCAGTGTGGTATAGATCCTCCAACAAGAAGCTTCCCAAAGAAATTTTAGATTTAATCTTAACCATTCATCATTTGGATTTAACGGACATGTACAGAACATTTCATGCTAACAAAACTAAATACACATTTTTCTGATCGGCCCATGGGACACACTCCAAAATAGACCACATTTTATCATAAGTCTAACTTCAGCAAATTTAAAAGAGTTGAAATTATTCCTTCCACCTTCTCAGACCATCATGAAAAAAAAGTTGAACTCAGTAACAACAGGAAACTGCAGACTCATATAAAAACACATGGAAGCTAAACAACCTTATGTTGAATGATAGGTGGGTGAGAGATGAGATCAAGAAGGAAATTAACAAATTTTTGGAACAAAGTGATAATGAAGATACAAGTTACCAGAACCCTGGGATACTGTAAAGGCAGTCCTAAGAGGGAAATTTATAGCACTGCAAGCCTTCCTCAAGAAAAAGGAAAGAGGGGAAGTTAACAACTTAATGGGACATCTCAAGCAACTGGAATAGGAAGTACTCTCAAATCCAAAACTCAGAACAAGTAAAGACATAACCAATAGAGCAGAATTAAATGAAATTGAAAACAAAAGGATTATACAACAAATCAATAAATCAAAAAGTTGGTTTTCTGAAAAGGTCAATAAGATAGATAAACCTTTGGCCAACCTAACCAAGAAAAAAAGAGTAAAATTGCTAATGTCATCAATCAGAAATGGTAAAGATGAAATAACAACAGACCCCTTAGAAATTCAAATAATCCTTAATGAATATTACAAGAAACTTTATTCCCAGAAATATGAAAATCTGAAGGAAATTGACCAATACTTGGAAGCATTCCACCTACCAAGACTTAGCTAGAAGGAAGTGGAAATGTTGAGCAGGCCTATATCAATTTCTGAAATAGCATCAACTATACAAAATCTCCCTAAAAAGAAAAGCCCAGGACCAGATGGCTTCACATCAGAATTCTACCAAACTTTTAAAGAGGAACTAGTACCTATACTACTCAACCTTTTCCAAAATATAGAAAAAGATGGAATACAACCTAACAAATGAAGCAAAGAATCTATGAAGTAAACATCACCTTGATACCTAAAACAGGAAAAGACCAAACAAAGAAAGAAAATTACAGAACGATATCACTAATGAATATTGATGTGAAAATATTCAACAAGATCCTAACAAACAGAATTCAGCAACACATCAAACAAATTATGCACCACGACCAATTGGGTTTTATCCCAGGATCCCAAGACTGGTTCAACATACATAATTGATGAAGGAATACAGCAGTGTCTCAGGTTACAAAATCAACACTCATAAATCAGTAGCCCTTATATATACACCAGCGACAGTCAAGCTGAAAAAATAGTCAATAACTCTATTCCATTTACAGTAGTGCCAAAGAAGATGAAATATCTGAGAGTTTACCTAACTAAGGATGTGAAAAACCTCTATAAAGAGAACTATGAAACTCTAAGAAAAGAAATAGCTGAAAATGTTAACAAATGGAAAAACAATGTTAATTCTTCCCAGCCATGAGCATGGTATGTTTTTCCATTTGTTATCATTTTCAGCTATTTCTTTTCTTAGAGTTTCATAGTTCTCTTTATAAAGATCTTTCACGTCCTTTGTTAGGTAAACTCCCAAATATTTCATCTTCTTTGGCACTACTGTGAATCAACATTGTTAAAATGTCCATATTATCCAAAGCAATATGTAGTTTTAATGCAATCCCTATTAAAGCTCCACTCTCATATTTTAAAGATCTTGAAAAATAATACTTCATTTTGTATGGAATCAGAAAAAACCTCTAATAGCCAAGACATTACTCAGAAATAAAAACAAAGCAGGAAGAATCACGCTACCAGACATAAGATTATACTATAAATCGATAGTGATCAAAACAGCATGCTATTGGCACGAAAATAGAGAGGTAGATGTATGGAACAGAATAGAGAACCAAGAGATGAACCCAGCTACTTTTCATTATATGATCTTTGACAAGCCAATTAAAAACATTCAGTGGGAAAAAGATTCCCTATTTAACAAATGGTGCTGGGCAAACTGGCTGGTGACCTTCAGAAGACTGAAACTGGATCCACACCTTTCACCACTAACTAAGATAAACTCTCACTGGATTACATATTTAAACTTAAAACATGAAAATATAAAAATACTAGAAGAAAGTGCAGGGAAAACACTTGAAGAAATCAGCCTGGGCAAAAATTTTATGAAAAGGACCCCTCGGGCAATTGAAGCAACATCAAAAATATGCTACTGGGACTTCATCAAATTAAAAAGCTTCTGCACAGCCAAAAACACAGTATGGAAAGCAAATAGACCATCCTCAGAATGGGAGAAGATATTTGCCGATTACGTTTCCGAAAAAGGTTTGATAACCTGAATCCATAGAGAACTCAAATGTTTAGGAAGAAGAGAACAAGTGATCCCCTCTCAGGATGGGCAAGGGACTTGAAGAGAAACTTCTCTGAAGAAGACAGGTGCATGGCCTACAGATATATCAAAAAATGCTAATTATCCATAATCATCAGGGAAATGTAAATCAAAACTACTTTGAGGTATCATCTAACACCAGTAAGAATAGCCCATATCACAAACACAAAATCACAGATGCTGGCATGGTTGTGGAGAAAAGGGAACATTTCTACACTGCTGGTCAGATTCCAAACTAATACATTCCTTTGGAAAGATATCTGGAGAACACTTAAAGAACTAAAAAGAGACCTGCCATTTCATCCTATAATTCCTCTATTAGGTATATATCCAGAAGTCCAAAAATAACACTACAATAAAGATATTTGTATCCAAATGTTCATTGTAGCCCACTTCATAATTGCTAGGTCATGGAAGAAGCCCAAGAGTCCATCAATCCACGAATGGATCAATAAATTGTGGTATATGTACACCATGGAATACTATGCAGTCATTAAGAAAGATGCAGTCTTTACATCCTACATGTTTACATGGATGGAGCTGGAAAATATTCTTCTTAGCAAAGTATCCCAAGAATGGAGGAAAAAGTATCCAATGTACTCAACCCTACTAAGAAACTAATTTATAGCTTTCATAGGAAAGCTATAATCCAATTTTAACCCAGGAATATGGGGAGAGGGGAGAGAGAGAAGGGAGAGGGGAGGGTGGTGGAGGGAGGGTGATTGCTGGGATCACGCCTATGATTCATCCTATAAGGGTACATGTGAATTTCTCCAATTGTAGAATGTAAACGTCTTAACACAATAACTCAGAAAAAGACATGAAGGCTATGTTAACCAGTTGGATGAAAGTATTTCAAATTGTATACAGAAACAGTACACTGTACCCTATGATAGTATTAATGTACACTGCTATGATTTAATTAAAAAAATAAATAAATAGGAAAAAAATAAAATGAGTAGAAGAAAACAGGTTGATTTTTCTTTATAATTGAAGGATAGAACAGACTTTTTAATGTATGTCTAAAAATACAGACCAAAGGAAAAAATAAGATTAATAATGTAAATTACTTGTAAAACAAAAACTTTTTCATGTCCAAAAGAAAAAAAAAACTGTCATAATTTTCTAAATGACATGTGAAAATTTGAGGTGAAAAAATATTTACAACTGATATTACAGATGAGAGTGAATATTCCTAATTTGTAAAGAAGTTATAGAAATTGATAAGAAAAAGGTAAGCAATCCAATAGAAAATGGCAAAATTACATAAATATACAGTTCACAAAAAAAAGAATAAATTTCACATGCATGTAAAAGATGTTCAATTATTCTCTTAAAAAGAGAAATATATATTAAAAAACAATGAGAAAGAATTTCCACCAATAACATTCAGTAAAGAAACACTCTCATATATTTTGGTAGAACAGTTCATATAGAGGATAATATGGTAATATTTTTTAAAAATACAAATTAATTTGTCCTTTGACTCAGTAATTCTATTGAGAATTGATCTCTACAGATATACATGAATATGTGTACAAACATATTTATTGGTGTATTTTTTAGATAAATAAAATATTGTAAATAACCTAAATGCCCATCACTAGACAACTGGCTAAATAAGTTACAGTACATTTATACAAGAGACACTATGTATCTGTTTAAAAAAATAATGAATGAGGACCATCTCTATTTATACTGACATAGGAAGATTCCAGGATATACAGTTAAGTGAAAAAAACAAAAAAGCAAAGAAAGTGTACTTACTATTTTCTGAAAAAAAGAAAAAGAAAAACCTCCACTAGAAGAGTTAGAAATGTATGATCTTTTAATAAATAAAAAATGGAAATCATAATTATATATATAACTGCATTTTCTTCTTTTTACATTAGCACTTGAAGTATTAAAAAGAACACAAGAATGAACAAAAGCAGTTAATGGAGGGGGTTGAGGGAGTAGTGTAGATGGGGAAAGGATAGGAATGGAACTTCTTTATATAAACCTTGTTATATTGCTTTATTTTAAATCACATGAGTGTATTTCATATTCAAAATAATATAGATAAATAATAATTAAAAACAAAGCTCCTGAGCAAACCTTCCCCATTTCTACCAAGAATATTTAAGCTTTCCCTTTGCTGTGTTCTTACACTATTTTATCTTGTTTATTTTATATACACGGTTCTCTATAACACTCTTCAGTCAGTACTATAAGTACTATATATATATATTTTTTTGTTTCTTCTCTGTTACTCCTTCAAGCCTACAAACCCCTTTAGTGTAGAGATCTTGTTTTAATGCATCTCTGTGTCTCTTAGAATGAGTACAGTGTTTGACAAGAGGTAGCTGTCCAGTAAATTGTCTTTGAATGAAAGTAACCTTTTCAGATCTGCCTTGTCTTGAATCTCTTTTTTGGTATTAAATCACAACTGTGTATTTTGGGGTACAATGTGCTGGTTTCATATATAATTTGTAGGGCTTACATCAAACTGGTTAACATGGCCTTCACCTCACTTACTTAATCCTTGTGAGTAGAGTTAGACTCTACTCTTCTTTTTATTTCTTATAGTAAACTATGTACATTAATGCAATCATGGGGTACAGTGTGCTGTTTTCATATACATTTTGAAATAAATATTCTTCTTAGCAAAGTATATCAGGAATGGAAGAAAAAGTATCCAATAGACTCTACTCTTAATAGATTTGACATGTACCCTTGCAATAGACAGAATCTTTCTTGTGTCTATTTTGTTGGATTTATCACTATCTTATATTAGAATGATTTACTTAGATTTGTTTGCCTTTATGAGATTATGAATCCCTGGAGGTATAGTAGGTGTTCAGATAGGATGGGAAAGTGAAACTTTTAAGAATTAGAAATGTTTTTTCTATAATTCCACCTAAATTAGCAAATAATATTAATACTATCATATCTAAGATGAAAATTCCCTAGTAGAATAAGTCTTATTAGAGAAAAATAAGACTCAAACCTTCAAAATTGGTATTTTTAAAATTATACTGAATTACCATACAGTAATTTTATTAAAAGATATGCTTAAAACTGTTAAGCTTGTCTTAAAATATCCTTTATATTAATTTCCTAGAATTTCAAAGATTTATTTTGGAAGACATTAATGGTATTTAGACAGCCTTCCATAGAGTTGTCAGAACAACAAGGCAGAACAAGGGCAGAACTACATTAATAAATAGGGATCAAAGTTCTCAGACTGATGAGATATTTTCCTAGAGCACATAGATTCTTTGAATGAAAGTCCATTGACTTACCTGAAATTCATTTTTTAAAATAAAGTCATTCATTTAGGAAATATTTTTCAACAACTACTATGCTCAGCATTCTGAGACAAAATATGATCTTTGTCCTCAGGGAGGCAGTATAGTGTAGTGGTTAAAACACATATAATTTAAAAAACAAAACAAACAAACAAAAAAACATTACTTTTGAAATATTGCTTCTCTCTTTACCGGTTTGGGGACCTTGAGCAATTTACCTAAATACTGTGCCTAAGTTTTATCCTCTGTCAAATAAGTATAATAATAGCTATTTCATAGGATTGTTATGAAGAGTTAAATGGAATACTGTATGCATATATACAAGGCTTTCAACACTCCTTGGCACATCATGAGCACTGCAGAGTTTATTTACAGCTTTGTAGTCTAGAAATAGAAGTGTTCCTTTTGACAGTGTATCTTTTCCTAATGTAGCATTCATCAGTTTAATAGTGTGTATATAAATATGACCCCACTCCAAATACTATAGACTTGTTATTCACAGATGGTACTTTTCATAGTCCATTTGTGTTGCTATAAAGGAATACTTAAGACTGAGTAATTTATAAAGAAATAAAGTTTATTTGGATCATAGTTCTATAGGCTGTACAAGAATCATGGCACCAGCATCTGCTCTATTGAAGGACTCAGGCTGCTTTTACTCTTGGCATAAGACAAAGGGGAACCAAAAATCACTCAGAGAAAGAGAGAGAATCACATTGAGACATGAAAAAATATCTTATTTGCTACTTTGAGATATTATCTAACACCAGTAAGATTAGCCCCTATCACAAAATCCCAAAACCACAGATGTTGGCATGGTTGTGGAGAAAAGGGAGCACTTCTACACTGCTGGTGGGATTGCAAACTAGTATGTTCCTTTTGGAAAGATATCTGGAGAACACTTAGAGAACTAAAAACAGAGCTGCCATTTGATCCTATAATTCCTCTACTAGGTATATATCCAGAAGACAAAAAATCACACTACAACAAAGATATTTGTACCAGAATGTTTATTTCAGCCTAATTCATAGTTGCTAGGTCATGGAAGAAGCCCAAGTGTCCATCGGCCCATGAATGGATTAATAAATTGTGGTATATGTACACCATGGAATACTATGCAGTCATTAAGAAAGATGGAGATTTTACCTCCTTCATGTTTACATGGATGGAGCTGGAAAATATTCTTCTTAACAAAGTATCTCAAGAATGGAAGAAAAAGTTTCCAATGTACTCAGCCATACTATGAAACTAATTTATAGCTTTCATAGGAAAGCTATAAGCCAATTAAAGCTCAAGAATATGGGGAAAGGGGAGAGGGAGGGGAGGGGAGGGGGGCGGATGGGTGGAGGGATGGTGATTGGTGGGAGCACACCTATGGTTCATCTTATAAGGGTACATGTGAATCTTTCTAAATGTAGAATATAAATGTGTTAACACAATAACTAAGAAAATGACATGAAGGCTATGTTAACCAGTTTGATGAAAATATTTCAGATTGTATATAAAAACAGCATACTGTACCCATGACAGTATTAATGTACATAGCTATGATTTAATAAAAAAAAGAGAGAGAGGAAAAAATAAAAAGAGAGAGAGAGCAGGAGGTGCCAGGCTACTTTCAACAATTCCCTATAGGATCTATGAGTGAGAATTCACTCTCTTGAGGGATCCAAGATTTGCCCCCATTACCCAAACATCTCCTACCAGGTCCTACCTCTATCACTGGGGATTAAATTTCAACTTTGAGACAGAGTCTCACTATGTTGCCCTCAGTAGAGTGCCAGGGCATCACCCCTTTTAGCAACCAACTCTTGGGCTTAAGCAATTCTCTTGCCTCAGCCTCCCAAGTAGCTGGGACTACAGGTGGTTGCCACAATGCCTGGCTAATTTTTTGTTGTAGTTGTCATTGTTGTTTAGCAGGCCCTGGACTGGGTTTGAACCCACCAACTTGGGTGTATATGGTCAATGCTCTACCCACTGAGCTATAGACACAGCCTGGACATAAGTTCTTAATTCATTTGGGTAAATACCAAGGAGTATTACTGCTGCATCATATATTATACATATATTTGGTTTTGTGAGAAACTGACAAACTGTTTTCCAATAGGCTATATCATTTTGCATTTCTACCTGGAATGAATGAGTTCCTGTTGCTCCACATCCTAACCAGCATGTGAAGTCAGTGTTCTGAATTCTGGTCATTCGAATGGTATGTAGTATTATTACATTTTTGTTTGACTTTGTATTTTCTGATGACATAAGATGTTGAGTATCTTTTCATGTGCTCATTTGCTATCTGCATTTTTTTTTTTTTTTAGTGAGGTTTCTTTTAAGATATTTGACCTATTTTTTAATTGATTGTTTTTTTTTTTCTTATTGTTGAGTTTTAAGGACTTTGATTATTTTGGATAACAGTCCTTTATAATTCATGGATTTTGCAGATATTTTCTCCTGGTCTATGGATTCTTTTTATTCTCCTGACAGTATCTTTTGCAAAGCAGATATTTTAATTTAGGGTATAACAGATTTATTAAAATATAATTCATACATTATATAATTTACCACTTTAAAGTATACATTCCAATAATTTTTAGTGGTGCTGTATTCAATTGTGGAATCATCATCACAATAAATTTAGAACCTTTTCCTGACCCTGTAAAGAAACCACATACCCTGTAGTCTTCGCCTCCCAATTCCCCTATCCTTCCCTACCCCCCAGCACTAGTCCTTAGCAACTACCATTCTAATTTCATTCTCTATAGATAGATTTGCCTATTCAAGGCAAAAAAAAAAAAACAGAAAAAAAAATTAATGATGTTCAGCTCATCAATTTTTTTTCATGGATCATGCTTTTGTTATTGTAATTAAAAAAATTCACTGCTAAACTCTGGACCACCTAAATCTTCTCCTGTTGTTATCTTATAGTTTTACAGTTTTGTATTTTACATTTAGGTATGTGATCCATTTTGGTTTATTTCTGTTATGAGTGTAAGGTCTGATGTCTAGATTCATTTTGTTTTTGCATATGATTGTCCACCAAGTTGTTCCAGTACCATTTATTGAAAAGACTGCTTTTTCTTCACTGTATAGCCTGTGCTCATTTGTCAAAAATCAGTTAACTGTATTTATTTGGGTCTTTTTCTACACTTTACTGTGTTTCATTGTTCTAAATGTTTATTTTTTCACTATTACCACATTGTCTTGATTACTGTAGTTTTATACTAAGTCTTTTTTTTTTTTTTCAGTTTCTGGCCGGGGCTGGGTTTGAACCCACCACCTCCAGTATGTGGGGCCAGTGCCCTACTCCTTTGAGCCACAGGCACCACCTATACTAAGTCTTGAAATTGGATAATAATGGTTCTCCAATTTTGTTCTTCTCTTTTGGTATTATTTTTATGTTATTTTAAGTAGTATATTTAAAATATTTTATTTCTCAAGTCTTTTGTTAATGTGATGGAATATCATTCTATTTATGTATTGATATTACAACAGACATCTTGCTGAATTTATTTATTATTTAAAATAGTTCATAAATTTAACTATATGTATATGTATATATGTATATTTTATTTACAATTAATGGCATTTAAATTTGTTCCCTTCCAATAATTATATGTTTATTTTTTTCTTGTCTTGTGTTGTCCATAATATCTAGCACTATGCTGAGTAGAGAAGGTAAGAATTGATATTTATGTTTCATTCCTACCGTCAAAGGAAAAACTTTACTATTTCATCACTAAGTATGGTGTTTATCTTTCATATATACTTTTTATCAAATTAATTAAGCTCATTTCTATTTTAAGTTTGCTATTTTTTTAATATGAAGGGATAGTAAATTCATCAAATTTCTTCACTACATCTACTGAGATGATCATATGGCTTTTCTCCTTCCTTCAGTTAATTAAGCATATTACATTGACTCCTTTTCACATGTTGAATCAACCCTGAATTCTTAGTGTTGGAAAAGGCAGTCTTCTGTTAATCTCCACTCAGCCAATAATGATGGGCACTGAGACAAGAACGTTTCCTTAACAATAGATAAAGAGCCCATACAAGTTGCTCTGGGTTTACTGTCTTGCATGGGAATACTTATCCCTGTTACAAACTTAATGAGTGTTTCTTTGTTCTGCCAAGAGGAACACTCTTGGCTTTCAGTATTCCAGACTGTAGGGAAAGGATACCAGGGTCCTTCTCCTGAGTCACAAGAGTCATGTGCTTAGCTAATTACCCTACATTGGCTTCCAGGTGAGAATCTTCTAGCCATAAGGGGGGGGGACTTTCTAACCATAGGAGAGGGACCAGTACATACTACTGAAGCTGATCTTGCTCTGTCTCTTTTCTATGTGAGTAAAGTATTATTCCATCCAGTGCTTGACTGTACTGTTTCCCTTGGTGACTGATTGCAAGATGCAATGAAGCAGTAGAAGTGATAAGAGTACTTTCCTGGGATTAGTAACTGACTGGCATGCTCAACAGAAAAAAAAATAAATCTCAGTCATAAAGTACTATATTATCACTTTTATGTACTACTGGACTTGGTTTGACATTCTTTTGTTTAGCAACTTTGCTTCTACTTTTTAACAGTGAAGTGAGATTGGCCTATGGATCTCTTTTATGTAATGTACTCATAAAGCATTGAAATGAATACTAAGTTTCCCATGACATGATTGAGAACTATCCCGTTTCTTCTATTATCTGGAGGAATATGGGTAAACTGGTATTATTAATTCTTTAAACATTTTGTATAATTTACCAATGAAACCATCTGGGCCTATAGTTTACACTGTGGGAAGGTTTTAATTGCAAATAGAATTTTAAATTTTTCTCACATCTTGTAGTTCTATACATATTTTAAACTGACAAGAAATTATTATCATTGTTTTGCACAGTCATTACTCATTTCAGATTCACTGAAATATGAACCGTTTCCACGGGTCTTCACTCCTTTCTGTATCTCTCAGATTCTAACTATACTCTTTTTAAAACGTTTGCCTAAAATACATTCTTTAGTATTTCAGTGGAACTTCTGGTGAAGAATTCAGTTTTATTTATCAGAATATGTACTTAATCTACATAGTTTATAAAGAATACTTGTGTTGTCTTTAAAATTTTATGTTGAAAATTGTATACTTTCAGCACACAGAAGCTATCTTTCCATTGTTCTCTGTCTCTCCTTTTTTATGAGAAATAAGCAAAAAGTTCTATTTCTGTTCCTTTGGTGGTAACATGTATTTTTATTTTTTGGCTGCTTTTATGATTTTATGTTTGTGTTTTCATACATATTTATTTTTTAAAGCAGTATTGTTTTTGATTGAATGCTAGATCTTGAGTTAAAAATAGGCTCTACCTGATGTTACCTCATTTCAAAGACAAATTACTTTTGCTTTTGAAACAATCCCATATTACCTTAAAAGTGCCTTTGGGTTTTTTTTTAAGTTTCATTTCCCTTGTTTCCAGAATATGACAGTGGAGAAGTGATGCTATGTGATTGCTGAGGTAGGGTCATAAAAGGTATTATAGTTTCTACATCATCTGCTAGGCTCTGAGCTAGCTGCATTATGAAAAGATTAACTATCTGAGGCTTCCCTGCCATGAGAAAGCCCAAGTTACATAGTGAGGTCCTATGAAGGCACTCCAGTCAACATTTACAGTTGTGTTTGATGTCTGAATTATGTCTCAAAACAGATATCAGACACATGAACAAAGGAGCCTCCAGATAGTTTCAACCTCCAGCTGTGTAGTGACCTATAGCATTCAAGGTTTTTCAGCTAAGGACAAAGATATAATAAAAAAGAAATAAGTAGTAATCACTGCACTCTGGTTGGATTTCTGACCCCATGAGCATAATAAAATAAATGTTTCATGACAATAAGCTTTGGGGTTGCTTGTTACACAGCAGTAGTAAAAGTAAAGAGTGTTGTAGAAGTGGTATTGTTATAAGGAAATGAAAATAAATATAAAGGTGTAATATTAGAAAAGAAAAATAGAGCCAACATTTTATAGTTAACATAATTGTGTAAATAGAAAATGCAAAATAATATGTAGATAAATTGTTAGTATTAACACATGAACTTAGAAAATTTATGGCATACATAAATCAACTGTATTTCTATGTTGCTGCTATAATCATTATAACTTTTTAAAGAGGAAATACGAAGGGCTATGAACAGTCAAGACACTTGATAAAGAAGACTAAAGTAGGAGAACTTGCTGTATTAAATTTCAAGATATTTAAATGCATAGTAATTAAGGTTAGTGTCTTAATGGCACAAAGGTAGACAAACTGACAAAAGAAACCGAACAAAATCAGACATAAACTTATACACACATAAACATTTGATTTTTGACAAATGTGGTATTACAAACCAGTGGGAAAATAATACATATTTTGTTCAATTTCTAGTGCTAGAATAATTGTATATCTATTTGGGGAAAATTAAACTTGACCCATCTTTTAAACTTTACACAAATCAGTCCCAGGTAAATTGTAGATCTAAAAGTAAAAAGAAGCATAATAAAGCTTTTATAAATGAATGTGAGAGAACATCTTTATGTCCTTAGGATCTGTGGAAAGAGTTCTTAAATAATTTCCAAAGAGCACTAACCATAAAGGAAAATATTGAGATACTGGACTAACTTAAAATTAAAAACAATTGTTCACTAAATGATATCATTAATATGTAAAAAGGTCAAGCCTCAGGTTGGTAGAAGTTATCAGAAACAAATAAGGGACAACATACTTCCATTCAGAATAGAGACACAGAAAAACAAACAAATAGAAAAATGAGCGAAATTTATAAATAGATATGCCACCAAAGAAGATATCCAAATGACAATAAATATACAAAAAGGTACACAAATTCCTCATAATCATGGAAATGTTCATTAAAATCACAGTGAGATTACCATTCCACACAAAATAAACATTAAAATTTAATTAATATATAGATTTCTTAAGACAATAAATAACAAATAGTGTTTGAAAACCCTTTGATAAATTTTACTTTAATCAAGTATTAACTTTTCCAGTCCCTTTATATAACAGATAGTTTTGGAGGATTATTATTTTTTTGGATTTTGGAATAATATGATGATACATACAATTAGGATGTATTGTTGGAATTTGTAAGGTATAGTCTGAGTTGAAGTTGAGTCCTTCACCCAGGAAGCGTGCCATATACCCCTACATTATACTTGTTATGTAGAATTTACTGAATTTCCTCACCCCATCCCTTCCTCTTGAATCTAACTGTGTTTTTCTCTCATTTGGGACTGCAGTTGCTACTCTACTAGTTTCAAAATAGTATTAAGTTCATTGGATACTTGCTTTGGTATTATTGAGATACTTTATTTATGAGAATGTTCTCCAAATCCATGGAGGTAAATATAAAAGATGAAAGTTCTCCATCTTTTTTATGGTTGAATAGTATTTCATGGTATACATATATCGCAGTGTATTAACCCATTCATATGTTGATGGGCACTTGGATTGTTTCCACAATTTTTTGATTATGATTTGAACTGCTATAAACATTTGAGTGCAGATGTCCTTATGATAAAATGATTTTCTTTCTCCTGAGTAGATACCTAGTAATAGGATTACAGGATCAAATGGAAGGTCTACTTTTAGCTCTTTAAGGATTCTCTATATTTCTTTCCAAAAGGACTACAATAGTTTGCAATCCTACCAACAATGCATAAGTGTTACCCTCTCCCTGCACCCACACCAGAATCTGCAGCTTTGGGAAATCATTATGTGGGATATTCTCACTGGTATTAGGTTATCACCTAATTTGCATTTCTCTGATGATTAGGGACAAAGGTCATTTTTTTCCTGTGTTTGTTGGCCATTTGTTTGTCCTCTTGAGAAAAGATTCTGTTCATGTCTGTTGCCCAATGATTAATTGGTTTGTTCGATATTTTCTTGTTGATGTATTTCAGGCAAATGGAAACCAAGAGAAAGCAACAGTCAAAATCCTATTTTGGCATACAGTTGTCTTAAAAGTTACAAAAGTAATAAAAGGCAAAGATGGACACTATATACTGGTCATGGCAATAAACAAGAAGATGTTTCTATTCTAAATATTTTTGCACCCAACATTAACACCCCCAGTTTATCAAATAAACCTTACTTGATTTAAACAATATGAAATACTACAATACCATAATTGTCAAGGACTTCAACACCCTGCTGACAGAACTGGACTGATAACTACAAGCAGAAACTAAACAAAGAATTGATGGACTTAAACACAACTCTAGGTCAAATGGGCTTAACAGATATATATAGAACATTTCATCCCATTACCACTGAATACAGGTTCTTCTTACCAGGTTCTGGATCATTCTTCAAGACTGATCATATCCTAGGACACAAAGAAAGCCTCAAAAATTTTAAAGAATTGAAATTATACCATCTATCTTTACAGACCAACAAAACAAAAGAAGAACTCAGTTCTAACAGAAACAAACATCCCTACACAAAGTCATGGAAACTAAACAACCTTTTGCTGATGATAACTAGGTCAAGGAGGAAATAATGAGGAAAATTAATAGATTCCTTGAGCAAAATAATAAAAAAATACAAAGACAAAGCCTGTAGGATCCTGCAAAAGCAGCCGCAGGAGGGAAATTTGTTACATTAAATGCTCACATCCAGAAGACTGAAAGACCACAAATCAACTATCAAATGAGTCATCTCAAGGAACTGGAAAAAGAAGAATAATCCAATCTCAAACTAAGTAGAATAAAATAAATAACCAAGATTAAGTCAGAACTAAATGAAATCACAAACAAAAAAACATTCAGAAGATTAATAGGACTATCCTATGATGGCTTAAAATGAAGCAGAAATGAACATTATAGAATATCCATTCCAGGAATGGCTGAATGTAGTGAGAAGCAAGTTCAATATTGTACATAATGATAATTTCCAGGTTAGAAATATTGGAAATGCCCTCCATGTATCCCAAGTGCTATCTTGGTTGTTGTATCTAGAAAAGGTCAAGAGTTGGACAAGTAGAGTGGTCAGAAAAGGGTATGAGGATATAGGGGAAGGTAAGGAAGGAACAGGAAAAGAAATGGCACGAAAGTGGACATAAGTACGATGATTGCCAACAATGCTTACGGAAGGAACTTGGGAAAGCAAAGGATAAGATGATATAAACAATATGGGGTTAGATTATGGTGAAGACTCCTTAGAATTATAATATCTCTTTAGTTTGATAGTTTTATTTTTTCTAGACAATTTATTGGCATTTATCTCTGATAGAAATTGTGATAGAAGAAAAAAAATGCAGATGATTAAAACTCAAGGAAGTATGGCTCTTGCCAGAGTCAAGAAAATTGATTATTATGCTTGCATTGCTTCCAGTTTTAGCATGATGATTTTCTTTCTTTATTTTTAAACATTTTTATCTTAAGTATTCCCACCTACATTGTTTTTAGTGATGTATTAAACTGCTATTTTTGGATGAAAACAGTTAACATTTTTTGAGCACTTTCACTATTCCAGGTAGCTTGTTAACGAGGGCTATGAGGGTTGGTTTTGTAGTTGTTTGGACCTGAGTTCAAGACCTGACTTCAGAATTTACTAACTATATGACTTTGAGAAAATACTTATTTTCATACTTTTCTGAGTTTCAATTTTTTCATCTATAAAATTGATGTAATAGTACCCACCTCTCTAGGCTATTTTCTGGATTACATGTAAAAGTTTAATTTAGAATTAGTGTTTAAGATAGATTGGAGGAGGCAAAACATATGGGCAGAGAACAGTTATGAAGATTTTGCAACTATTGAGCCTAGGCAAGGGTGGTTAACCACTAGAATGGGGAAGGTGGACAGACTCCAGAAAAAAATGTAAAAAAGTCAGATAGATGACTGACTCCTCTGCACTCTGGTTCATCTTATAAGTGCCCTTTTTTCAGTCCATTTGGCATAACCTGGGAACTTGAAACCACAGTTTGAAGTATGAGGTTCCTGTCTTTAGTTTATGGATTATTTCTTCATTTCCCTAGAGCTACAAATAACCATTTGCAATCTGTTTACCATTTTGACATGCCCTGTAATTTAAGATTCAAAATCCCTTTCATCAGTCAGTTAAAAAGCAAAAGGAAACAAAAATCATTCACTTTCTTACACAGTATTTAAATTATTTGTGGGGTGTTGCAGTTTTTCCCTCCATTCCTGCACTTGTGAATCAAGCTTCCTGAAAATTCCCATAGGGGTTCTTATTTTAACATAATACAAAACTCAAAAAGAAATCCAAATCTGTTTCTGGGATTAGGGAAGCCTGAAACTTTTTTTCCAACTTTCTATGGTATTGCTCAGTATTTCATTGCCCAATTCCTCCAGTCAGCTAACAACATAAAAGTAACTACGTAATAGGAGTCTTAAAATCTGCAAAGCTTTAGGAACATGGATTTTCAACGGAGAGTTTGCTCTTTTGGGAATATCTGCCTTCGTATTTGCTTACATTACTGAATAGAAGTTATGTGCAGACTTTGAGTCTCCGTGGGAAAAAGGTACTTTAATTCAGTTCAGCAATCCCTTTATCGTTTTCCTTCTCCCCCTCTTATGTTCTCTGGGAGGGAGTAGTCAAAAGTTTCAACAGATCTCGCGGTGCTATTCGAGATTCCTTACTTAAGAAAAAAAAAAAAAAGGCGGTTTAGAAATGGTGCAAACGAGGAGTCTGTGCCTTCCGGAGTTTGGGGCTGAGACTGTAGCGCTGGGACTCCAGAGAAAGCAGCTAAGCGTGGAGGCGGGGCTCTGGCCATTTTCCTTTTCTCCCTCCCCCACCCGCTTCTACCAACCTCTGTTTGGCTCCTAGCTCAATCCCAGCCATTGTTGAAGCTGCTTCACAGCCCTTTTCAGGACTCAACCAACCGCAGCTGCTGATCCCAGGATGGTGATCCGTGTATATATTGCATCTTCCTCTGGCTCTACTGCGGTAAGGAGAGTGGGGAGCCCACTTTTCTTGTTTTCCTACACACTAGTCCTTTGCTGTCCCAGACTACTTAAAGTGCAGATTGTCTGGCAGCTTCTTCTTCTGAAGATACACACATTCCCCAGCCCACCTCCTTTCCTTTGTTGCATCGCTTTCAGTTTTTCCTATGGAGTTTAGCTTTGTTTGCCTCATAAGTTCAGGCCACATTTCTTCTTCAAAGGATGAAGAAAGGTACAAAGTTTAAATAGATGGGAGACGGTGGTACAGAGTCTTTAGAGTTAGATGAAGAAGTGTAGTGAAGTCACATACTGACCAGTTTCAAAAGTGTGACATTTGAAAAATATGGTCTAAGTACTGAAATGAGGAGGAGTATACTTTCATAAATGATGGGGGTACACGTTTGGTAACTAATGGGGATTGAGTGGTGGCCTACTGGGGCACAGTGATTGTTTTTAGAGAGTTATGCCCAGTAATAGAGTTATTTTGAAAGTGTAAATGACTTGTTTAACTTCGTTCAGTTTAAAGGCCTGTTAGACTAGACAGAATGGAAGGAGAAGTTGGTAACAATGATACGAAGTTGATTTTTTAAAAACTTGATGTGATAAGGGATCTGGTTTTTATCTCCACATTGTCCCTCATTTAGACTTTTTCTATTCTTTCAAAATATTTTACCTTTAACCTTCTCTAGTCTTTTCAAATATATTGAGAACCGAAAAGGGCACTATCAAGTGGCTTCTTGTGTAGTGGCAAACTGAATTGCTGCTTCTACAAATGATAGGACACGCTTCCCCCAGGATTCACTTGCTTTTAATTTAGAATATATATATATATATATATATATATATATTTTTTTTTTTTTTTTTTTTTTTGAGAAAGAGTCTTACTTTGTTACCCTCGGTAGGGTGCCTCAGCCTCATAGCTCACAGTAACCTCCAACTCTTGTGCTCAAGCCATTCTCTTGCCTCAGCCTCCCCAAGTAGCTGGGACTACAGGTGCTGGCCACAGTCCTGCCTATTTTTTGTTTGTTGGTTGGTTGGTTTAGCAGGCCGGCCCAAGTGGAACCCACCAGCCTCAGAGCATGTGACTGGCACCCTAACCACTGAGCTATGGGCGCCCAGCCTAGAATAATGTTTTTTTTTTTTAATCAGCTGTGTTGAGAATAGGTGAAACTCAGGTGGAAGCTGAATGTATGTCCATGATAAATGAAAGTACCTCTGTTTGTCAAAACAAGAGAGAAAAGCCAACAATGGCAAGAACAGACATGTGGGTTTAGGATATAGGATGTAGGAATCTCCTCCCTCTTTTTTAACTTTAGTGCAGCAGCTATTCCAGGTGGTTGTGTGTTTGTTTGTTTGTTTGTTTGGCTTATTTTTAGTCTACACTCAAGAGGATTTGAGATAGAACTGAATAAATTGCGAGAACATTGACCCTGAACTTTGTCTTCTCTGGACACCATGTGTGGATATGTTTAGACAGTTTTGAAATATTAGAAAACTTCATGTTATAGTTTTTGAGTAAGTTTAGATTGAAGAAAAGAAAACCTTTTGTATTTCCTTTAGATCTCGTTTTATGAGCCTCTTGGGTCATTATTTTCCAGACACTTAATTCTGATATTTCAAAGTAAAATTTGAGTTGGTCAGTCTCAAATTACAATACAATAATTGTAAAAAAAGTTTCATTTAAGCCATTCTCCATTAAGCCTTCAGTTAAACCACTAATTAGACTGAACAAATCAGGCAGCTAGTTTCCCTTTGGAAGCCATGCAATTTCAATATTACTGTTGATTGTTTGCTTTTTCCCTTTTCTATGCCTCCTCCAAAAGCAAATTAAAGAAGGAACTGCATTCAGAATTTCTATTCAAGTAAGGACAATTGCACCTTTTTCTTTGTTGAGAATTAAATTTATAAAATTCCTAGAAATGGATACTGTCTTCTATTACTTACTTTATTGGACTCTGTTGTTGAATACTATGCAACTGGCAGGTGTTTATGGTATTTGGGTTTTGTTTCACTTTTTTCTTGTGGGTTATTAAAGATTTGTCTGTTGTTGCAATAAGCATTGTTTATATTAACATGTTATCAACATTCACTAAATATTGCCCAAACAGGTCCTCACTTTATTATAATCTTATAGTAATTATACTTATTTTTTTTATTAAGTCATAAACCCATAGATCATGTATACATTAATGTGCTTATGGGGTACAATGTGCTGATTTCATATACAATTTGGAATGCTTACATCACACTAGTTAATATATCTCTCACCTCATTTACGCAAGTACTGTGTTAAGACATTTATACCCTATACTTAATAGATCCTATATGTACCCTTGGAATACCCAAACAGTGCAAAGTGTGTACACTTTAGGAAGAGCTCTTCTATAATATAAATGGAGTATTGATGTATTTCAGAAAGGATTTCTTCAGTTTGTATTACTGAAGTTTTCCTTTAAGACTGTTGTCATGTTTTATTTTGTTTTATTTTTTATTGTATAGGATTCATTGATAGTACAGAGAATTGCACTGATTGAACTTGTTAGGTAAAGTCCCTCTTATAATTGTCTCCTACCCCCAAGATGTGTGCCATACACTGTGACCCTCTATTACCCTCCCTCCTCCCCACTCCTTGCTTACTCATTCCCTTACTCTCTGCCTTGTATTAGATCATCTACTGCCTTCATATTAGAATAGAGCACAATGGATTCTTGCTTCTCCATTTTTAGCAAATTTTGGGGTAAACTTCCTGAAGGAACTCAACAATTACCCAGAATGACATACTTCTGTAAATTACTAAGTATAGATATCTGAAGAGCATTTCTTAACTTCTTGGCTTTAGATTGTTAATTTCTCTGTTCTGGCTCTTCCTACTCAGTGTCATAAAGATAACCTATAATACTGGGCGGGGGGTCATCTGGATCTGTGATAATTGATAAGACAATATTAATTTATTTTGTTGATTTCTCAAGACTCCCTGTACTTTATAGCCTAATTAAAAAAAAAGAAAAGCAATAACAAATTTTCAAATTTTCAGCTCTGTCATAATATAGAGGAGTAACTCTTCTCAAAAGTTTAGAAATGAAAGCAAACAAATTTGTCTTTGCAATGTATTTATTTATTTTTACTTTTTATTACTACATAATAATTGTACATATTTATGGGGATAAAATCAGGGTATTTATAATACTCATTACCTCAAGAAGTTATCATTTCCTTGTGTTCTAAATATTCTTTTCTAGCTATTTTGAATTATACAGTAAATTATTGTTTATAGTCATCTTTTTTGTGCACTAGGACTTTTTCCTCCTATCTGTAATTTTGTGCCCATTAACCAAATTCTTTTCATCCCTCTCTCCCTCCTACACTTCCCAACTTTTAGTAAACATCATTCTACTTCCATGATATTAGCTGTGAGCATGTAATATTTACCTTTCTGTGCCTAACTTGTTTCACTCACCGTCCTCCGGTTCCATCCATATTGCTGCAAGTGACAAAAATGTATTCTTTTTATAGATGAATAATCTTTCATTGTGTATTTATACCATATTTTCTTTAGCCATTCATTCATTGATGGACACTTATGTTCATACCATATCATGGCTATTGTTAATAGTTCTGCAACAAACATGAAATGAAGATATCTCTTTGATTTATTGTTTTTTGACTTTTGATAATAGCTATTTTAATGAGGGTAAAATTATATCTTATCTATTGTCATTTTGATTTGCATTTCCCTGAGCAGTTTTTCATATATTTGTTGATTTTTTTGTATGTTTTCTTTTGTGAAAGGTCTATTCAGATCATTTGCCCATTTTCTAAATCAGATTTTTTTTCCTATTGATTTCTTTAAGTTCATTTTATAGTCTGGTTATTAATACCTTGTCAAATGGATACTTTGCAAATATTTTTATCCCATTTTATAGGTTGTCTTTCCACTTGGTTGATTGTTTCCTTTGCTGTGGAGAAGTTTTTCATCCTGATGTATTCCTGTATGACTATTTTTGCTTTGGTTGCATTGCCTATACCAGTGCAATGGATGGTATAGGCATCATTTCTTGATGGTAGCTGTAGTAATGATAGCAAGTAGGAACACTTAAGTGCCAGATACTGTCTTATTTTTTTCTTTGAGACAGAGTCCCAGTATGTCAACCTCAGTAGAGAGCTGTGGCATCACAGCTCACAGCAACCTCAAATTCCTGGGCTTAAGTGAGTCTCTTGCCTCAGCCTCCCAAGTAGTTGGGACTATAGGCACCTGCCACAATGCCCAGCTATTTTTTGTTACAGTTATCATTGTTGTTTTAGCTGGCCCGGGTTGGGTTTAAACCCACCAACTTTGGTGTATGTGGCTGGCACCATAACTACTGTGCTACAGATGCTCTTGATGATATGAATTAGGTACTATGATTATCTCTGTTTTTCAGAGAAGTAACTATAGTACACAGGTTCAGAGAAGTTAAACAACTTTCTCAAGGTCACATAGCTGGTAAACCACAGAGTTTGAATCCAGTACAAGCTGGCTAAATCCAAGGAATATGTGCTTAATTACCAAGAAATCTGTCTTCCCAGCGATTTCATGGCAATTGGTAGGTGTGAGGGAATAAATGTGAACATAAGGTAAGAGGTAGGGGGAGGCATAATTGTTGTAAGTGTGAGAAAAGTTGCCTGGGTATGTATACAGAGGGGAATAGAATAATGAGGGAACTATTGTGGAGGAGGGCTTTTATGTTTAAAGAAATGTCAGTAAGTGGGATAAATGACTATTCACCCAAGAATAGGGAGATAAGAGAAGACAAGTACATTTTGAAAGCTTGAACTGGTCTTGTATAGGACAAGGTGTAAAATTTCAAGCCTTAATGTGGTGTCTCTTCATGGGAACTTTGTAGAAGGAATGTTGCTTCCAAGTTGTCTGTCTATAGGAAGTTAGTTCTGCCTGTTCAGAACTGTTCATGTATGTTTTGACCTACTATAACACAGTAATATATATACCATGTTTTGTTTCTTGACATTGTAATGCCTTGTCAGTTTACATTGGAAGGAAAACAAATAGTAAATTCAGAACCTGTATAAACTACTATGGTGCAATAATTTTTCTTCCTCCTTTTTTCCCCTCATTCTTGATGACCATATATGTAATAACTTTTAACAAAAATTAACATTGGCTTGTGATCAGAGTTGCTAGAATGATTGCAGCTTTGAGAATTTTAACTGGTTTAGGAGGTTTTTCTTGCTGTACTTTTTCCCATTGGATTCATAATGATCTCAATTTCATGCCTCTATGCATTATATTCATGTTTTGGTGTAGAAATTTTAACATTGTGGTAGATTTCTGAGGGTTTTATTTATTTATTTATTTATTTTTTACTGTAGAATTATATTTTTATTTTGGGGAAAAACCCACAGTAATTTTGGGGGGCTGTAATTAAGATTTAACAGCACTATAATTCTAACGAATAACTTAAATATCCTCTTGAGATAAATATAATAATATTTAATAGATATTTTGGAACCCCAGTATTAAGACTACAAACACATACTAGCCTACATCTAT
>CAUYQV010033363.1:0-37328 GCA_963574575.1 Galagoides demidoff | reverse complement strand
GAGCTGGAAAATGTTCTTCTTAGCAAAGTATCACAAGAATGGAAGAAAAAGTATCCAATGTACACACCCCTATTATGAAACTAATTTATACCTTTTATATGAAAGCTATAACCTAATAACAGCCTAAGAATACGGGGAGGGCGGAGGGACAGGGAATGGGTGGAGGGAGGAGGATTGAAGGGATCACTTCTGAGGTTTATCTTACAAGGGTACAAGTGAATCTAAGAGTAGAATGTGAACGTTTTAACTAAGAAAATGACATGAAGGCTATGTTAACCAGTTTGATGGAAGTGTTTCGGATTGTGTGTGAAAACCCCACACGGTACCCCAGAAGTGCATTAATGTACATAGTTACCATTCAATTAAAAAAAAAAGAAAGTATTTCAAATTGTATACAGAAACAGTACACTGTACCCCATGATAGTATTAATGTACACTGCTATGATTTAATAAAAAAAAAAAAGTAAAGAAATAGTAAAAGGAAATAAGTAAATCTATTAGAACCTAGGATATATTTTAGGATGGAATTATTTTTCAGCCTAACACTCCTTCTTCTTAGTATCAAAAAAAAAAGACATTATCTTTCTCAAATAAATAAATCAGAAATCTAAGCACTTTTGCCCTCAGCAAAGGCACACCTTCTGCTTCCAATAGCTCTGCCTTCCCCATCAAATAGTTCCCTAAATAAGACTTTTTTTCTTTTCTTTTCTTTTCCTTATTTATTTATTTATTTTTATTTTTTTGATGCTAGGAGGCTGCTGCAATTAAAATTCCTCCTAGTTTTATGGGAATTAAAGAATTCATGTTTTTCATTGCAAGTGATGGAAACAACCTCTTGTAATCTATTAATACTTTCAAGCAAAGGATTTTATTAACAAATCACATTGCACAAGCCACCAATTGCCTAATCATTCTAATTGAGCTAAGAGTAGAACTTAAGGCAGCTCACTTATGTTATTTGTTTTCTTTTTATTGGTTTCAGAGTTACTACGAGTAACTACGTGTAAACTACGTGTATATATATATATATATACACACATATATACTTTTTATTCCAGATTAATGTGAGGGTACAAACAATTAGGTTGCAATGTTGGCATTTGTTAGGTAGAATCCCTGTTATAGTTGTGTCCCACACCCAGAAGGTATGCCCTATACCCCTCCAATGTGCCCATTAAGTCACTTATGCTGTTTGTGTTCAATGTATTTATCCCATAAATGGCCCATTCCTGCATTAAGGAATGACTTGTTTAATGGAACCACACATATATGAAATATTTCTATTTCTGCATTACACTAAGCCTTTAGGAATATTAACCTTTGTTGAATTACAAATAATAAACAAAGTCTAGATCACAATTTGTTTTGAATACAGTAGCCCAAATACCTTTTCTCAGCAGACACAGGAAGTTCAGAACCGAAACTGCTCTCAACTAGAGGTTAACCCCTTGAGAGCAGGAACTAGACTAAGTGGCCAATGGTCACCAGCTCTGTGCACAGCAGACACTATGCTTGTTGAGTGGATGTGTTGAAGAATAGAACTTCCCCTAGAAGTAACCGCTTAGATACCCAAAGAGAGAAGAGTTGTTTTCTGCTAACAATGTTGAACAATTGACGCTGAGTAAGACTCTAGTCTGGACAAAAAGAGGCCTTGAATAATGGAATAGCTTCTGTTAACCTAGACAGGATGTTAAGCTTCTTTTGAAAGCAGGCTTCTCCTCCTAAGCCCCACGGAGCCTAGCCCAGAGCTTTGCACATAGCAGCTGTTTGTTGGGTTGAATTGGCTCAGTGAAAGCCATTTAGTGTCAACAAAAATAAATGTATTAATACATTGCTCCAAATCTACCTCATTAGAGTCATGCTGTTTTAAAAACTGCATTCAAATTTCATATTAACTATTTTTATTAGGTAATACATGCAGATGATACAAAATTCAAAGTATATAAAAGGAAATATAATGAAGAGTTAAGTCTCCATTACCCTGACTCTCAGGTATCCAGAACTCATCCTAGGAGGAAAAATCTGAGAACTTACCTTTTTATAAAAGCAAGTGTACTTTGTTATTGTAGTTCTGTAATTGTTGTTGTTTTAAGTACCATGGAAACTAAACACTCTTTCCTTTGGCACTTTTGTCCTCAACTTTTTCTTAGTCTTCTTAATCTATAAAATTACTTATAAGATAAATGCAGTTCAGTACCCCCTGACTGAGATCTGCAAAAAAGTCTTAATAACAGGCAGTAGCAAGTCTAAAAGCTACTCACCCAAAGCCAAATGGCTTTATTGCGCTTTAACCCATATACCAATTAGATGTGATAGGAATTTGTGTTGGAAGTTTTCCATGTTTCTGAGGCTATTTCTCAAAGACAGCATTCAGGCAATCAAAACCCTCTCACAAGCAGTAGTTTAAGGATCTTTTCCTAAGCAGTAGGTTAAGAAAGCAGTAAGTAGTTTGCTGTTTTCTAATCCAGCAGGTGGAGATAAACCAGTCAGACTAAGAATAAAAATTGAGGCTTACAATGAACACCAGACATATAGACTGGCAGCATTTCATGACATTTCAAATCTCTTGTGTATTCTTTAGTTTGTTTGTCTTGATTGCATGAATTTTTTACCCACGTATTGGAGATAATTTCACCAAAGCACAGAAGAAAATGTATGCTCTTGTCTCCTAAATAAACACAGACACACACACCAAAAAATGCATCTTGGGCCTAGGGGAAAACACACTAACAGGGTAATTACTAACACCATTTATCATTTTACATTGAGATTCAGTAACTCTAGTCAGACTCTTTAGCTCTCCTTATATGCTCAGCAGCCTTTATTCTAAAATAATTATAAGGAAGGAAAAAGAAAGGCAAGAAGCTAACAATAAAAAAGTATTTTGGAGACAATGACAAATATATCCAATGACATTTTATATCAAGCCTACTTGCTCCACACCCCCCTGTGACACTGACTTCAACCAGAGATAACTGGGGGTTTTTGGCATTAGGTGAGCATTAAATTGCCTTTGGATATATTTGAGGACGTTAGACGTTTCAGGTAACACTTTGTGCTAAATTGAATAAGAGAATAGTACAAGCCGATCATCTCAGGCATTATGAGTTTGCAAATCAATTCTACAACTCAGGGTGCTATTTTGTTCTCTAAGCAGTTGGTGTAAAGTGCTACATAATATGAACAATCACCTACTAAAACTTGCATGCACATGCCTAACGCAGATTTTTCCAAAATTTGTGATAATGCAGACTGTATATTAGAAGGTAGACAGCGCCCTTAACATTCCCTGAGGGATATCACTCTCTCTTTCTTCTTTCTTTCCGACACCAATGGTCTTTGCTTCAGGTTCTCGTGCTTTAAAATGTTTTATAGGTTATTTCAACTTTGAGAAAGTGAATCAGATTAAATCCAAAAAGGAAAAATGGAGACGGTAGCATTTACACATTTCTGGAAGCTGGCAGCAAGATAAATCCAGTGTGACAAATCTCTGTGAGCTATTAAGTGAATTTTGTTATGGAAAGCACACATAAGGCATGCCTAATGAGAATGTAGGGCGCTGGGTTTTGAGAAATGGGCCATCTTTACAAATACTTGGTGGTATCCGAAAAAGTGCCTTTAACAATTTAAACACTAATCTCACCAAGGCCTGGTCTATGCTACAGGCATCACTCAAGACAGAAGACAAGAGGTATATGTGTGATCCTTTAGATAACCACACCTTTAGAGGACAACCCATAGGTCTTTAAAGCCTCTGGGCTTTTCATTTGACTAAACAAGATCCTAATTCACGATTCTCAAGGAAAAAATCTGTACCATAGCAAAAAGAGCTCTATCCTATATGTCAGAAATTTTCCATGCAAATCCTGCTGCAGGGCCATGTTGTTTTTTAATCTATAAAATACATATGATATACTTGCCCTGCCTACCCCACAATGTCTTTGTGAAGCTGGATGGGATGATGCATCAGAAAGAGATTGTGAAGGGTGAGTGCTTTAGACATGTAAAATGTTAGCATCGTTAATACCTAGAAATCATCATGACCATTTAGGGTAACCTCTATGTCAAAGTTGCCTCATGGCCAAAATTTAGATAGCCAAGCTCCTCTACCAGCCCAGGGGAAACAGCTGATCCAACTTCATTGCTAAGAAGGCCAACAGGACAGAGCTGCCAGAAGCTAATCATGTTAATATTGAAGCTTTCCTCTCTTCCACCAGATTGTGTGCAACTCAGATCCTACTTTGTCCATCTTCATATCCCCTGTGTCCAGCAGGGTTAACCCTCACCAAGTGGCTGGCAACGAAGGGAAGTGAATGAGATGTCTGCCACAAGCAGAGGACTTTGTTAGGTATTTTGACAAATATATAAGTCAGAGTTCAAACGGAGAAAGGAGAACCACTATGAATTAGGTAATACTAAGGGCTCTATTACAGGGCTTTTTCTGTGCTCAGCTGTGGGAGGTATAGGAGGCTGTTGCTTCTGTGTTTGGTGCTGAGGCCTAAAGTTAACAGGACAGGCAAGTCAGGAAGAAAAGATGGCTGTAAAGAGGGGATGCATGGCAAAAGTGGAACCTTAAAAGATGAGTGGAGTCTGCAAGGACAGAGCAGACCCCACATCACTGTCTCACCACTTGCAAGACTTGCCCTCTGATGATAAGGGTATCCTACAGGTAAGGCTCATGCTCGTCTGGGGACTAAACACACACCTGGCCTGGGAGGGAGAGATGCTGAAGAAGGAGATCTGGAGGGTCCAAACGCTACCCCACCCCAGCCAGGGGGCAAGCAACAATGTGCATGGGTTGCAGCGGCACCACAGCCCATGTATAGATAGCCCAACCCAAACTAACATGGCTGCAATTTCACTTACATCTTCCAAATCTCATGCCAAATATCTCTCATGGCCCACAAACTCTGCAGAGAAGAGAGCTCTGGGAAACTAGTGCTCAGCATCTGCTACTTGCCTGGCACTTTGCATACTCATTAAAATCCTACAACTCTGTAAAGTAGCACAAGAGTGGAAAATCAAGTATCCAGTGTACTCCATGCTAACATAAAACCAGTAGACGATCTAACGCATGCCCACACAACAGAAAAACTCACTTCAATTGAAGTAGGGGGAGGACAGGAAGGAGGGGGATTGGCGTGCTCCCACCTAATGGGCACAATGTAGGGGTACATGGCACACCCGCTGAGTGTGGGACACAACCACAACAGGGACCTCACCTAACAAATGTAAACACTACAACCTAATTGTTTGTACCCTCACATTAATCTGAAATTTAAAATAAATAAATAATAAAACCCTACAACTCTGTAGAACTATTATTTTCCCTGTTGCAAAGATGGAATCTCTGGAATCCTGTGTATATAAACTCCCTGGAGCTTAGAAGACATTCATCTCGGGATGCAGTTCATGCCTTTTTCCTACATTCCCATACCTAACAGAGCAGCTAGAGAATTCACACACATCCTCAGCTTGGCTTCAGTATTCCTCAGGGCCAGGCATCTATCAGTTACCCATTTTCCACACAACTATAAAGACAGAGCAAATGACAGACCCTTGTTCACATTGTCCCTGCAGCATCACTTAAAGAAGTCCAGGGAAGAATGAGTTAAAAAAAAAAAGAAAAAAAACAGACAGCACACCTTTAAAGTGTGAGCAGAGGTTGCAAAAGCAGATAAAGCTCTCCAAGCCTGTGTGCTTCCTTAAAGCTGGGTTAGATCTCTCACCTCCTGGAATGTTCCCAGTACACTCAGCACACAGGCAATGAGAAGCCTCCAAGTGCCTGAATGGTCTGCCCACACGTGCTCATCAGGCTTCTGCCCCTTCAGAGAGTGACCAGCAAGACATCTGTCTACCCTGGATATATTTGTTCCTTACCTGAAAGTTCTCTGAGGCCCCCTAAGACCCCCCTAAGAACTCCCTAAGAACCAGGTCATATTCCTGAATATCACAGCTACTCATGATACATGTTGCAATTCTCGATTTCTTAAAAAGACAACCACAACCATTTCTGGTAGCAATGCCTCTCTCAGGCACTCCCCAGGCACCTCCTTAGAGGTAAGAAGCTGTTCTAGAAATCACATTTCATTTCACCACTGTGTAGTTTTAAAATCTGAGTTTAAGAATGAAGATGGGGAAGTCAACTATGTTGCAAACCAAAAAAAAAAATGCACAAATCTATGAATTTGAAGTTTATTAATTCTTCAGGAATTTTTTGACTGTTTAGATATATTTTATAGGCTGTACATACACGCAAATATGACTAGAGTGTGAATCTTTAAGTCTTTGAACTATTTAAATATGAACTTTAAGAAAATTAACCAAAATTTATGTCATATTTCTACGTCTCTTTTGGCTATTAATTGTGTTCATAAACCAAGTATAGAATAGAATCAGTTCTATTTCACTTTAGAATTAATATGTCTTCCTTCTAGCCAAGGCTGGCCTTGGGCAAACAGGGAAGTAGAGGAAGTTGAATACTTCAGAACTCTCCAAATATGCATCCTGCCACAAGGCATTCTAGAACCCATGAGCCAGAAGCTTTCAAACATTAATTTCTCCCATGTCCAATCTCTCTGACTCTATCTATAACCCCCCAAATTGGATTAACACGTTTGTGTATAAGAGTTAATCGTGACCAGAGCTAATAGCACAATTCCTTTAAACAGATACTCTCAAAGTCTTAAGTGACCGAGAGAGAGGTTTCAAGATTTTCTGAAAGGTAAATGGGGTAGACTGTTTTTAAGGGGGCCAAAGAAAGGCAGTCCCAGACAAAAAGAAAAAATAATAATAATAAATTTGCATTTTTAATTAAAGAAAGATGGAAATTATACAGGCAAACATTATGGTCATAAAGTAAATAAAATGTAGCTCATGGCAAAATACACTTTTATGTCCTTCTCCTTTAGGTAAAACATTTCCATGCAGTAATATATTTTTAGGAGGGTAGAAATCACCTTTTCCATCTTTTTTCCTATTTCATGTTCGAGTTTTTTCCAAGGTCGTTAAAATGAAAGAATGACAGTAGACTCTCTTATCAACAGCTTGTTCCAACAGATACAATACATGGGTAGGGGATCAAAAAGAGCATGAGAAGCATTTCTGCCAACATTGTAGAAAATATTGAACATCTGCTATATCTGGGATCCTGGGAGTTGTAATTATAATTTTTTGAAATCTGTACACAAGAGTTATAAATATTAGAACTATAGCCTGTGAAAGCCATGAAATATTTAACTTGTTTGGCAGGCTTAAGCAAAACTCATAAACTTAATTTAAGCAAGCCAAACACTATAGTTTTACTAATTTTATATCTTTCATGTCATTAGCTAGATAAATTAAAGCAAACGATAAAACGGCATAGAGGTTGCCGACTGGACGTCCTGTGGGTATACCGAAAAAAGGTGCGTTTTGAGAATCAAATTGTTTTACAAAGGCTTTACCTTTCCCCCTTCCCAGTTATCCACACATGTCCAAGACTTGACTCTTTGGTTTGGGGATGGGGAGGGAGGAACTGCAGATTAGAAATGGCTTCGGGATGAGTAAAAAGAAATGCAAGCATCAGCCTCTTACACAGGTTCACAACGGCCACAGTGAGACCCAAAGGCCACTAGGGATTTCCACAACCGTTAGTTCAATCTGTCAAAAACCTAGGTGCCAGCCTGAGTGAAAACCTTTCAACCCCTCAGACAAAGCCCTGGTAAACAGCACAGTGCTGCAGCAGAAGGGAAGCCAAGTCCCCATCATTTTAGCTCTGTGGCCCAGTGACACCTGCAGGACACAGCCTCAGAAGGCATATGGGCCGGAACACAGTCACCGTGTCCTTCTGACAGTCGCCTTTTATATTGAACATGCAGCAGTGATGACCAAGCCAACCTGAGTGCCTGTTTCAAAATTAAAAGTATCATATGAAGGCTATGTTAACCAGTTTGATAGAAGTGTTTCGGATTGTGTGTGAAAACCCCACACTGTACCCCAGAAGTGCATTAATGTATATAGTTACCATTCAATTAAAAAAAAAATTAAAAGTACCGTCATCCAATTAGCCTCGGCATTTCTCCATCTGCACCCCCACACTGCCCCCTGCTCCTACCCTAGGCCTAGAATGTTCCTCAGTGAGAAAGTAAGGATAAGAGCATGGGCATTGGGCACGATGTAAGGGTATATGGCACACCTCTTAGGGCAGGACATAACTACAACAGGGACTCTACCTAACAGATGCAAACATTGCAACCTAAATTGTTCGTACCCTCACATTAATCTGAAATCAAAAAAGAATATTAACATTATAGGTTCTGAAGGAGGAAAATATTGATGGTGACCCCATGCATTCTGCAGCACTTTATGTCTATGGTATTTTTTGCAATTGAACCTCAAAGCAGCCCTGTTCGTGTCTCTGTGTGTAACGTAGCCACAGAGAAGTTAGGAGGTATGACCACAACCATACCACCAACAGTCCTGAGCCTGGCCTCAGGTATCCAGTACTTGGACCAGTGCTCCAGTGACAGGGGAGCAGTCGGTTCCCAGAACGTCTGCTCTGTGCGGAGACTGAACCAGGAATGAGCTGTGGGACAAGAAGTCTCTGGAGTGAGCCTGTGGATGGTGCTCGTGGGACTCACAGCTGCCCTCCCACCAGGTCTTCTCCAGGCCCTGATGCTTTTCAGATTCAGTATCTCTATTAAAACTTCCTACTCCATTTTCCTGGCCCTGTCTCCCTCTCTTAACCCCTACAAAGGACTGAAACTGGCTGTCAGTGCTGGGGCTTGCCACAGTCATAGCAGCCTTTGTTAACAAGTTAAGAATCTACGGGAATCCCGTCTTTGCTGTCTCTACATTCAGTACATGAGAGCAATCAAATGGATCAGCTGGAAACCCCTAGCTGTGAATGCATAAAAGAGCAAATGAATAGGGAAGTTCAAAGGAGATATTTCACTGAAATACCCTGCTGGTCCCGTTTTAGTCTGCATTTAAGAAAGTAATACCCATGCCCAAACAGCCCCTTTCTCTCTAAAGTTGAGGGTTGATATCACACAGACTGTCTACACAGGGGAACCAATTCAAGGCAGAACTGAGAGTTCCAATTCAATCCAATCAGCCCGTGTCATGTGTCTGGGGCCAGTCCAACAGGCCTCAGAATGGGATTGGGAAGAGCCAGTGTGAGTTGTCAGTGGCCCACACAGGCAGCTGCACTTGGATAAGAAGTGAGCTTGAAGGTTCTTTTTTTCTTCAATTTTTTTTTTTTCCCATTTCAGGTTATTGTGAGGGTACAAACACCCAGGTCACAATTCTTGAATTTTTTAGCATGAAGGTTCTTCCGTGAGCCTCCTCAGTGCCACGCACCATGTGAGCTTTTTATATACATAACCAAATTCACTTCCCAGCAAACTTATGAGATAGGTATTAGTATCTTTCTTTTCAACAGACATGAAGTCATTTCTTTAAGATAAAAAAGCTAGTAAGTAGAAAATATAAATATGGTATGTAAATCTGTAGCAAACAGAAATTTTAGGGTGATTCTATATTTAACTCTTAAGAAGTGTGGCTATCCAGGCCTGTTCTAATCCAGCCACCAAGGTGTTAGGGAAGGGAAGAAGCTAATGAGACTGTCCTGGTCCTTCCATGTTCCCAGGGAAGCGGGGGACATGCAAAAAGCAACACAAGTGCCAGTTCTAAGGGACCCTTGTACAGCGGCAGCAGGGTGGGCCTGAGTTCCCTCTCTAGTTCTCCCCAGCGCAGTCCTCTTAAAAAGTCCATGAGCCACAGAAGAAGTGAGTCCAGCTTTAGTGACCAAGCAGTGAGGAGTATGACAAGTCTAGAGAAGCAAGGTCCCTTGTCTTTCATCTTGACTCATCACAAGCAAAGTTAAAGACCCAGATCAATGCTCAAAGATTTTAAAACATGTGCTTAGAGCCCGTAGCTCAGTGAGTAGGGTCCCGGCCACATACATCCAGGCTGGCAGGTTCAAACCCAGCCCAGGCCAGCTAAACAACAATGACAACTGCAACAAAAAAAAATAGCTGGGCATTGTGGCGGCACCTGTAGTCCTAGCAACTTGAGAGGCTGAGGCAAGAGAATCACTTAAGCCCAAGAATTTGAGGTTGCTGTGAGCTGTGATGCCACCGCACTCTACCAAAAGCAACATAGTGAGACTCTGTCTCAAAAAAAAAAAAAAATATTTTAAAACATAGAAATCATAAAAGACATAAATGTCATGATTTGACATTATTTTCCTTTTACAAAATAGTAAATTGGAAACTCCCACAGCCCAACAGAAATGTTCAGTTCGGTTCTCGTTTAAACTAGAAGACCACATTTCTGCTGCTCAGTACTGGGTCCTCTGGTCCACAGAAGGGCATCACCTCTATTTAGACCAACAGATACAAACAAGGTCTTGAGGGTAAGAACCATTGGCAAGTTCCAGAAAAAGGCAGAGCAGGAGTTTTTAGCAAGACCTGCAGCCTGTGAGCCGTGAGTCTCCCGGGTGCTGACACCTTACCACTCATTCTCTGGCTGCACACAGACTGTGCAGGCTCACAGAATCTTTCCAGCACGGTCGTCTGAGAGGGAAAGCTGTTATCCCTCCAAGATTTCACAGTGGCAGGAGGCGACTCCACTAGGATTCCTGATCAAGCCACCACGTCTGGTGGGAACTATATTTTCCACTAAGATTGCTGGGCTTGTTTACATGTGTTTTATTCAGAGCTGCAGTAATCTGTTCACAAGAGACAAAAATCCTGGTAAATCAATCCTTAAAGCTTGTTGACATTTGTCCACTTGGCAGATCATAAAAGCCCCTTGAAAATCACAGGAGTAAATGTGTAAACCGCTTACCAAATTATACGATGTAAACGCCAAGAAAAGGCGTTCTGCAGGATAAGATCGCTGAATCGTGACTGTCTTCCGAATGCAACTTTATTTTGGTCTTGGGTTATATGTGAGGCGTTGCCAAGATCAACTGAAGGAGAGACAAAGACATATTAATTCGGTCCCAAAATTGGCTTTTATGTTCTCTGTCTTCAAAAAGACTATAGATTGTTCATGAGATGCAGTTTTACATAAACAATCTTTACTAATAAGAGTTTTCCCCAAATATCAGTTAAATTTTAACTAGTTCCCTATAAATATTATGTGAGTGCCAGAAACGGCCTTGAAGTTTTTGAAAGAAAAAAATAAAACTAGAGAGAAAACTTTACGGCATATGTGCACAGATACGACACACAGGGCTTTACGGCATATGTGCATAGATACGACACACAGGGAAATGGCGATCAGACTGGGAGGGGCTGAGAGCTGCAGTGCCCTGCACCACTTTCCCAAGATGACCTCCTGAGAGATTGCTCAGAGACTAAAAGAGGAGTGGAATCAGATAATCATGCATGCAGCAGGTGGAAGTGCTGCGTCCTCGGAACAGTGCAGGTAAATCTGCACCGGACGCTATCCTGCCTGATTGAGGTTTATCCAAGCCTCTTGGAGAAATCAGGTCTAAAGCTGAAAACCCTGTTCACCTGTCACAGTAATCTCTGTAGATTTGATTTTAAGCCTTTTGCCTCAGTTGCCTAACAATTACTTATATCCAAATCTTCTATAGAGACAGCACATTAGTTTCCTTACATCTCTCTCATTGTACACATTGCACTAGACATTCAGCTAGAATCAAAAAATGGGCTCAAAGAGGAAGGTGGGTGAAAGGAGGGGGAGGGGAGGGGAGGGGAAAGGGTGAGAAATGAAAATGAACGGTGCCATGTACACTTGGGAACGGAACTCCATTAATATTCATGTGTGTGTTGCATCGACAGTGAAGCTAATGGTAAGGAGTAACTCCAGGTCTCCAAGGTGATCAGAGCCCTTCCTGTGTGGACAGGAGGAGCGTAATGTCTTTCCATGAGAGGAGCCTGGGCAGGGCTTCTGTACCATCCCGTGATCCTTCCCTCACTGGGGTTAGAGTTGTACATGTACTTCCTGGCATCCTGGAGGGGGTTGCTAGGGGTTATGAGCCCTGTGGCTCTGTTCTCAGGCACATATCACAACACCACAGGATGTTACACTGACAAGGGCCCTTAACGGGAACCAGTTCGATATCCTGTCCCAGGCATAGAACCCATCACCAAGTGTCTGCACTCAAGTTCATGTGCTGTGGAGATGTAAAACGCCCTGTGCCCAAGGCAAGCCTGGTTGTCCTTGGATAGCTCAGACTCTCTTAAACCAATTATCTTTTTTGAATTAACCATTTTGTTTCCTACTCATTGGCATTAGATCTAATCCCTCAAGATTTTAAAGAACAAACCCAATTCCTCTTTTTGCGGGAATATGAAGCAGCAGTTGGGGCTTGTAACCAAAGTCCTGGGTAACTTTTTCTTCTCCCTTCTTCTCAGTTAAGGAGAAGAGGGAACCATATGTCAGAAACATGCAGCTTCCCTGGCATGGGCACCTTGGTTCAGGGACTCTGTGGAGTGCTTTTGTAGTACCAGCCCCTGGGGGGCTTTATGGAAACCAATTCTTCGTAGATTCTAGCCCATCACTTGTACAGTAAAAGTATTGATGGAAGAGGTTTTTAATTTAGTCTAAATCAGTAATCCCCAACCTTCTTGGCACCAGAGACCAGTTTCATAGAAGACAATTTTTTATTCAGATTAGGGGGTATGAAGAGAGAAGGTAGAGCTTAGGCAGTGATATGAGCTGTAAATACAGATGAAGCTTTGCTTCCTCACCTGCCACTCACCTCCTGCTGTGCAGCCTACTTCCCAACACACCGTGGACCAGCACAGGTCCATGGCCCAGGGGTTGAGGATCAGACCACAGGTCTCCACTTATCCTCTATTTACTCCACATACATTTGGAAAGTGCCAGTTATGTACTAGTTCTGTTCTAATCTAAGTTCAGGGAGGTTTCATGGTGATAAGGCACAAGCCCTGTCTTTGAGAAGCTTATTGGGCAGGTCTAGTGCATCCTAGTTAGGACCACACAGCTCATAGACAAGGCCTCAACCCAGTCATGATCAGTCCCAGAAGAAGCAATGTTTGAGAGGAGAAATAAGCAGTCTGCAAACAAAGGGAGCAACAACAGAGTGTCTCCCAAGAAGAAAGAATAGCTTTAGGTAAAGGCCACAAATGAGAGAGAATGTCACATATTACAGGAACTGCACAGACCATACGGGGGGTAGGAACAAGTGCTGTTGATACCCTACAACTAGATATCTGCATACAAGATAAATGTGTGATATTGTGGTCTATACAAAATATTTTGTGTATTAAATCATGTGCTTGTGTTTAAGGCATACTGAAATATTAAGGACTAAAATAAAATTCACTCCTTCAGAGATTAAATCACTAAAGTACAAAGGAGAATGAAATGTTCTTGACTTTGTGGAACTCACAGTCCAGTGGAGGGAGTCTTTGTAAAATGTGCACATTGTCAGAAGCAATAATCATAACGCTGGTTATTTAGTTTTATGAAAACGTTTAAGATTGCTTTGAGAAATTCAGTTGAGCAGATAGTCTTCTGAGACAGAAACCCCAAATAGAAGTCTCCAATAGAGGTCTGCAATGTTTTCTCTCCTCTTAATAAAAAAACAGTAATTCCTAACCTTGAATGTTAATTAAAAAATCAAAATGCATTTTAGTCAGCAATTAGCTCAATAACTATTTCCTGTATTGACCTTTGAGTCTCCACAGAGCTAAAAAGATAAAGAGTTGAGCTGGGCTGTAGAGAGGGCTGATGTGTGTAGAATGTGGAAACAGCCAGGAATGGGCTGTTGGAAGAAGCTCCCCACGAGAAAATTCTGAAGAGGAAGGAAACCATCACTGGAGGTTAAATATTTACCAAGAGGACTGGTGGATTAAAATAAGGAAATAAGTTTGATTAAAGAAAACTATTCTAGATTATACTGAAACTTGTGCCTGCCCCATTTGAAGGCTGAGATCATCTTAACTCAAACCAATGTTTCTCAACCTTGGTACTGTTGACCTATGGGTTTGTATATTCTTTGTTTTAGCGATGGAGGAGTAGCTGTCCTCTGCACTGTGGTATATTTAACAGCCTCTCTGGCCTCTATCCACTAGATGCCAATAGTACTTCCACACTTCCAAGAGTTTCAACAAACAAAAATGCTCCAAACATTGCATCATGTCCCTTGGGGAACAAAACTGCCCCACTTTGAAAACCACTGAAATAAACTAAGAGAGAGGAAGAAGGACACAGTCAAAAAGAATTTAATGAGATACTGGAAAGAATCTTTATTGCAAAAAAAAAAAAAACCCTGTAATTTCACTATTGTAGATTATAAATGTTCTCCAAAATCTTTAACTTGGATAATCCATAGAGTCTGTCCAACAAATAGGCAAACACACACACGAAGTGGGTTTTTCCTACACACCTTTATGCTACATTAGTACTAAAAAAATAAGTTGTATGCCCTGTAATGTAAGAATTAAATGGATTTCCAAATCAGCTTCCTGGGGTTTCAGAATAATTTCACGTTACCATATCAGTGCCGGGGAAAAAAAAAATTTATCTCATCAAAACTATTCCAGAAGCACCTCATTTTGATAGGAAAGTACTTTGTGATGATTACCTAATAGGCAGCATTTGTTGAAACGCTTTTAATAGACCTTTTTTATCACATGCAAAAGAATTTCAATGCTAGTTCAGTCTCCTGTTTCATTCTGTCATGAATCAATTTGTAGAGACATTTAGAAGTCAATAATCCACTGCAGCTTTGATGACAGGTGATTAATTTCTACATTTTAGAGACATAATAAGATTTAGCAATAAAAAGGCCTTGAAGTAACCTACCGAACAGCTTTAATCTCAGTCTTGGGACTGTTGCTAAATATGAATGCTTGTACACAAATGTGAATGATTTAAGTTAGTAGGTTTTATTGCAGACTCCTTGTGTTTTCATATTAATCTTGCTTTACAATCAGGCTATCCATACAATCAATTTATGTTGGATATTTTTTTCCAACACAATGCTTGAAGGGAGGAGGGGGCTAACAAATTATTTACACACAGAGGGTTTGTTCTCCAAAGAAGTCATTTTACATGCTTATTGCTGAGGGGATGACTGATTTTATTGGTGTGGTAAGGAAAGGGGAAAAAGAAGTGAAGGTGGCCTTCAAAAGACCTGGACAGGGGCTGGGCTCAGGAAAGGGATGGTGAAGAATCCTGAACAATAGCTAACGCGTTCTTCCAGATCATCAATGGCTCCCTTGTTCTTAAAGTCTTTCTTTCCACCTCTCACATTCTTAAAATTAACAGAGGCCTCAAAATAGTTTCTAATTCTTATCCAACAAATTCTATAAATGTAAGAGCTAAAAAAAAAAAAAATACATGAAGTTAATCTAACCTAAAAAAGAAGGGTTTGTCTTCTCTTGCCACTGAAGGATGGAAAAGATCCAAATAGGAAAGTTCATTTAAAAATGAATATATAAAGACAGATAAATGTGATGTTCTGCATAATTTATCATTCTGACCAACAAATGGCACGTTCTTAGAAAACACCAAGTATTCCTAAGGCAGATGTTCCAGGTTCCGCCGCCTTGCGCCTGTGCTTGTTAAATCTTGATAGCTTGAGGTTTTGCTTTGTTCTGACATGTTTTTGATGTAAGTGGAGGATCATTGCTGAAAGTCTTTGTGGAAGACATTTTTTTTTCCTTTCAGAAGAAAATGACTAAAGAGGGGGGTGGCTGCTTGACACACGTACAAAAAAAGAGAAGACAGCGTGCTTCTGGGGAAGATCCAAGAACAGGACATGGAGACAAAAATAAAAGACCTCTCAGGAGACCACCCAACACAACAAACATCAGACCCACTTCCCATCACTGCGCCCTTTCCCTTCCCCAACCGCCACGATCAAGATTTCACTTTCCTCATTATTCTCCTGTTTTAAAGATTAGACATCTGTTATTATCTTTAATTCTTCTCTCTCTCTCTTTTTTTTTTTTTTACTTCAAATTTGGCATGTCTCCTAGTGAAGTGTTTCTTAAAACAGCTCCTTCTTCTTTCTTCCCTGAGTTAAGGCACCAAAGCAGGTAGTATCTCGGCAGCTCACAAGGAGGCGCTGCTGCCTCCAGCCTTACCCTGACCACCCCCTAACCATGCTCAACGCTGCTATCAGACTAACCTTCCCACAGGGCTCCTTGCTGTCTGATTGCTCTTTGTGTTGGTTCACGCATTCAAAGAGAAAGTCTGAACAATTAGCACCTGCTGGGCACTATGGTAGGGACTGGGAATTTGAAGATGAAGATGTGGTGGCTTCATTTAAATAGCTCAAGACCTAGCCAGGGAGGCAGACACAGAAATAACTAGCAAAGCGGTGAGTGCTGTAACAGACCTGTGTGTGTCTATTTACAAAGGGCAGTAGGTACCCGGCAGTAGTTACCCAGCAGAAGTTGTGTTTAATACCTACTAAGGAGAACACATCAGCCCTGAAACCTGCCAGATCTGATCAGGAACGGGGTGGGGGGGCGCTATTCCGACAGAGCAAACAATATAGAGTAGTTCTTAAAATTGAGAGAGAGAGAGAGGTAGATGATTGATGGATGGATGAATGGATGGATAGATAGGCAGCATCTCTTCCTGATTCTCTCCCCCTCCACATCTTATTCCTTCCCTTCTTTTACAAATTTCCTAAAGGACTACTATATGTTTCCTGCTTACTTCCCAGCCTGCCACACCAATGACGTTGGTTCTCTCACTTAGAAGATAAGTAATTGCTAGATGCCAATAAAAAGTCTCCTTTTCAGTGCTTATCTTACTGGACAACTTTTGCATTAAAGCGTTTGTCTATGCCCTCATTTTAAAAACTCTTTACTTTCTTAGCTTTGACCTACGCTCAGATTTTCTTATACACCTTTTCCTATCAGTCTCCTTTACGGGTTTTACTCCTTTATCTGCCTTTAAAGGATGAGCTCATGAAGGATCTCCACTCATTACACACACCTTTGGTGAGAGGGCATCACTCTCATGGTTATAAACTGTACTTTTCACCATTCCCCATCAGTCTCGATCCAGGCTCCGTCCTGAATTCAGAACCATTATACACAACTCCCTACCACACAGCTCACAGTATTATATGTAACTACTTACAGAACATCTGCATATTGTTTTTAAAGGGAAGGGAGGGAAGACACAAGTTTTAAGATGTAATGATCACATTGCCTCTAAATTAATCACATCCATTAGTCAGAGGTGTGGCCTGTAAGCAAGGTACCCACCCAGGAATGACACAAGATTTTCCAATTAGGATAAAATGAGATAGTACACTAGCACACAAACTTAATAAATAAGCATATACAAACTTATGTATATAATTCAGGCATCAATAATAAGTTCATTGATTAGAGTATAGGATCTAAAAGGTTTGGAGACACTGAAATACATCACAGTCCCTTTGGGTTCAGTCCCAGGGCAGAAGGTGGGGGTAGGAAAGAACACAGTTCAAGCCTTTTACTCTATAAATGAAAATATCTTCTTTGTTATTGTTTTCTTCTGCTCAAGAATTTAAAAATCCAAATCAAAATGTGACTGTTATCCTATCCACATAAAACTTTTTTCACTTTAGGATCCCCTGTGAGTCCCAAGAACTAAGTTCTAGAGATACTATCTAGACATTGACAATCCCATGAGTGTTTTGGTCTCAACACGAAATGTTTAGGATGACTCCTTCTTTCTCACTGTTCTTTCAATACTTCTTTTTGGCCAACTAGAGAGTTTTAAAGACACACGTGCATGCATGAGTGAATACACACACACACACATATAATAATAGAGGAAATAGAAAAACAGAGAAAATAAATAATTTGCTCAAGGTTTGTCTGGGTTGAGGTCAGTACAAAAGAGGCCTCAGCTTTTACATAATTAAGAAGCAGTAAGAAGAGAAAAGCTATAAATATGAGAATATACATATACTAAACATTCATTCTACCTTGAAGTCTGGCCTCATACTGCTTCCCCTTTGATCTTTACCCCAGCCCCAGCTCCAGGGGAAGATTCCTTCATTACTGCCCACATTCAGTGTGCATTCTTCCCTCCAGTCCTTTGATCAGCCCATTCCTGCCCTCTCCAAAATGTAATTAATCGTCTCATCCCTGTCCAACTTCCTTTCTTCAAGCTCAACTCATATCCTTGACTATGAGCTTCTTTTGCAATTATAATAAATATCACCATCCTTATTCTTGGGTTATTTTCATTTATTGATTTTTCCCCATTACAGTATAATTACCATGAATACCACGAGCCACCTTATGTGCCTCTTCTCCATAAATTCATAGGTGGCTACGTAACATGTTTTCAACAAAGACTTTGCATAGATTACTGGATGAAAGATAATCAGGACTAGTAAAATAAATAGAGATGGTAAGAAATAAAAAATCTCACACAAGTAAATATAGACCTTAATGTAAATTAGAGCATTTCAAAAGCTTATCTCACATGAATAGAAACAAGCTCCTTCTAATAATTTCAAAAGATTCATAAAGTAGTTTTATATTGTCCTAGCTTCCATTAACCTTGTAAATGAAGGAGGGAAGCTGACACTGGTATTTACTGTTTACAAGATTCCACGTGTACTTCGCAGTGTATACCTCCATCAAACTGTATGATAGTCCTACAAACTACTAATCAACATCACTTTTACAAGTAATGAAACCAAACATCAGAGAGGTCAGGTGGCATTCCCAAGACTACATGGCCATCAAGTAGAGGAGCTGTCCTTTGAACTCTGTTCCAGATGACACCCCGGGCAGTATCTTTACAGTGGTTCCTCTTTGCACACTGTAAGGTGATTATCACTGCCTTGACTGTTTTGTAAATCTAAGTCACCACTATCAATGTTGTACTAAAGCAGTGTGAAGAGCAAAAGAAGGGACCCAGAGTTCTCGTACTCTGTCTTGTGGCTTAACCACAGCCATTAACACCAATATCCATTCTGATCTCTCCAAATACCCAGGATGCCTACACTTTGTCTGTACCTGCCACAATATATGCCAAGGTTTCACTCTGGAGGGTAAAGTAGATAGATACATTACCTTTTCAGGGTTCCCCAATACTCAATATGCAAATATGAGAAAACAGACTTCTTCTGAAGTTGCAGTGATGAGGAGGGCATCCAAACCCACGCTGAAGCGTTGCCCTGAAAATGTTGAAAAGAGCCTTAACTCTGTGAGCCCCTGCTTCCTCTGCTGCAAAACGGGGATAATAACTAGAAGGTTTCATAAAGATTAACCCAGATAAGTTACATAAAGTATCTATTGACAGAAATAGTCTCGACAGACATAATAAGACGGCATAACGAAGAATACACACATAAGTTAGGCTTCACACAGAATCGGACCAAAACACAGTGGTGACTGTGCCATAAGAGATAAAAGAATCAGAAAAGATGTAAATCTCATAGAATTATAAATTACCAAGAACCATAAAGACAGAAAATTCTGAATGTGATAAACAATGACAGGAAAATGACTGATCATTCCAACTTCTTGCTTTTATTCCTCAATGATTTCTTTCATAGGTTTCTCGTGTGTAGACGCAACACAGTTATTAATAAGAGACAAGGAAAATGATTTAAAAACATAACTAGCCTTATTATCCGTTCTTTTGTAGTTTTTCCCGGTTTTAGGTATTAAAAACATCTATCAAAGATGGAAACGCCGCTGAGACAAAAGGATAATTGTTTGCCGTGTTAACTTCAAAGAGCTATCGCAGCACAGGAACATCCGTAATAAAACGACAGATGCCTGTTTTTTCACCAATGTCAAATCATCGTAAAATACTGAGAAGGAAGGAATCAAATCTTGCAGCCCTCGAAGTCTGATATGAAGTCTATAACCAACCCCATGCGAGATGGCCAGCTTTTACAAGAGGACAAACACATTGTAAGGGAATGAATCAAAGCAGAGGATTAGATAATTGAGGAGGTGACAGCACATCAGATCGCTGCTGGCAGACTGAGGTATGGAACAGGAGTTGCCTGCCCAGTAACACACAAGAAGAGTTATGACATTTATGCATTTTCATTTCTACAGGTGGGAACCTCAAATCATTCCATAGGCTAGCCTCTGAGTATCTCTAATCTAAGCCTGCCAAGGATCAGTTGATATACTCTTGTATCGTCAGAGATGGGCCCAACATATTTTCCACAATATTTCTTTGGCCCTAACAAGACACATTTTAAGTCTAAATAACCTGTAAATTCAAACCTTATTTTCTATGTTTAAGATATATGCTCTTACAGGCTGTATTGTACACAGCCATACATCCAGAAAACATTATTGACCACCTACTCTGGGCCAGGCTTGCGCAAACAAGACCATTTTCTTGTATTTCCCCATTTAATCCTGTATTCTTCTATAGGTGCTATTATCTCCTTTGAGTAGGTGAAAAATTAGGAATCAGAGACATTAAGTGACTTGCCCAGGATGACATATTTTAGAAGGATACATGTACTCTAATATGTGTATGGTAGTTCTGATTCTAGATGCAACATCAAAGGACTGCAGGACTAGAAACCCCTATCCTTCATATGAGCTCAGATCGCAGTCCTAGAGCACCTGCTTTCTCTCCCCTCCCAGGCCTCTGAGCAAGGATCTCATACCTGGGTATTCTCAGCCACCTGTGCCAGCTTCTGGCAACACTTTCTTCCATTATGTTTTAAACAATGGATTTGTCATTTTTTAAGTCAAAATGAAACTTTATAATGTTTCTGCTTTATCCTCTGCTGTATTTTTAAATGTTTTAAGTTTTTGTTTTCTTAGTCTTTAACAAATGAAATAATAGCACATGATTAAAAGGTCTAAGAATAAGCCAGCACCTCAAAAAAGGACAACCCTTAAAAATAAAAAATGCTGACTTCCCCCAAAAGATCTCCATTCCAATTTTAAGTAATCTTCTTGACCTTAGAGACAATGTTCTGTGGGGTTGAGACACCTTAAATACTGCATTTCATAAGTCTGTTGAGTTATGAATTTAACGTTTCCCACAAAATAGCAATAAATCCATACCAAAAGGCGGGTTAGGAAAGCTACCAAAAAAAAGTGATACTCTCTCAACCCAAGAAATTTTAAAGTCCTTAAAAAATATAATTGTTTGTTTAAAATCTGAAGTCTTGAACTCACAAAACTCTCTGAAATTAACCAGATGTCTCAAAAAAAATCAGTGTTATAACCTAAAAAAAAAAGAAAGAAAAATCAAGAAAAGGTTAGACATGGGGCACCCCTCAGTTAATCTTGCCACAGATTTAATCTTGAAGACAAAGTGGTCCAATTTTTTGATGAGATTCAATGCAGGAAGTCATGATGAATGAGAACCTAATTCTAAGGTGAGGGAGATAAAATCAGCACCCCTTCTGCAACTCCAGTGATGCACCCTAAGACTTGGCACATGTTGCCTCACATAAAAAATGTAGGATCCATGACTAAAATATTTGGAAATCTTATTTCATGATTTAACTTCAGAATAAATCTAGCTAAACCTATCCATCTTGGCTTCAGAATGCATTTATCTGATATTAAGTTCTTCTGAACTCATTTCATTCTGAAAGCCAGTAGAAGTTGGCTGGAGTTAGGATGGTTCTTTCTTAGTCTTTAGGATGAATTTGGTCACAACTCTGTTAAGAAAACAGTTTTTCAATAAAAAATATTTTAGAACTTTATTTAACAACCCTGGAGCATGGCTAGAATTCTAAGATCCCTTGTGTGCTGGGAAGGGGAACCACTATAATAATAACATGGTAAGGCTATAATAATAAGTATTCCTTTTCCACCATGTTCTGGATGTCAGTGGATGATAATCTTGGACATACTCATAGTGCACTGAAAATGGGCCAGTGTTAAAGCCAGAGAGTCAATAAATAATTCATTTGCTGCCCTTTCCCCAGAGACTAGAACAATATCTAACAAATAGCAAGCCCTCAATGCATATTTGATAAATGAATAAATAAATGAACAAATGAATGAATCTAGTTCACCTCTTCATTTTATATACAAGACACACAGAAGCTATGGAATTCATCCTGGGTTATTAGCAAACAGAAACTGAGGCTCAGAATTTCTAGATTTTCTCTTATGTCACATTGTGACTTTGTTTTTAGGTTATTGTTTGCTTTCTTTTGTTTTTCATGTTTAGAAAACATTGACTTGCCTTAAAATGTCATCGCACAGAACTTTCCAAATGTGCCAAATTGCAGAAATCATCTGTTGTATTCATTAAAAATAAAGCTTCCCAGACCTCTGCCTGGAGATTCTGATTTCGTAGCCCTCACTAGGCAAGTCTGGGAAACACTGGCCCAGCCAGGTCTCTGGAGAAAAGAGGGCTCTCCCTTTGCTCACCACCCACACGCTTAGCTCAGACCAGAGGAGAGAGGCTGAGGAGACACTCTGATCTGCTCAGCAAGATGCAGGAATACAAGATGCTTTGTTTATTTGCTAGTCAAAGGACACTAAAAAGAGCAGTCAGAGAGGTGATTTGGAGGGCAGAAAGCACCTGGGAGATACAGTACTCACCTTTGATTCATTAATTAAATTCGTAGAAAGGCAGCTGCCCAAGAGGTCCTGCAGCTGTGTGTGCCTCACTCCACCTTTCCATAAGAAAGAAACAAATGCCCTGAGGGGCAGCCTGATGGAGGATTTTTTTTCCCCTGGAAACTAAATTTGAGCATTGCTGATCATTGGTGTCCAGGCATTTCTATGCTCCGTATCATTTACATTGGCATGCCGGCATGCGGCCCTACCCACCATTGTTCAGAAAAGGTTCAGATATAAATATAGGATGGCCATAAAGTTCGTGTGCAATTTAAAATATGGCCACCCTGTATTTTTTTGAGGAATGAATAGAGAATTCTTTCTTTAACCATTAGCACTAGTGTATGACAATTTATTTTGAGAATCCTTTTCTGAAATCAATAGCATTTCTGTTCTGAAACATGTATACTAAAAACTGCATTATTATAGATATTAGAAGAGAAAGCAGAGGAAGAACCAATGACAGAATAGGAGGACATATAGGATTTTGGAAGCACACAGGCTAAAAGCCCTGAGAAAAATAAAACATGATGATAAAAAGTAAAGTCAGGCATTTTGATTATGTTCTAGTCTCTGTATCATAGAAGGAGGTAACTGTAGAGCTAGGAGATGTGCTTACAAGAGATTCACATCCTTTGGTCTTCAGTTTTTTGTGATCTAAGCAAATGTAATCCTGGATTGAAAATTCCATGAACACTGTATAGTAGCTGAATCCAAGTTTCCCAAGGGCAAAGTCAATGCCAGCCTGGCACATGGTGGACACTCAATAAGTATTAGATAGATGGATGGATGGGTGGGTGGATGGATGGATGGATAGATGTCTCAGAAATGTGAAGGATGAACAAAGACTTACCTACAAATATTCTGAGCTCTTTTCCGCTCTACAAACCAAAATTTTTAAGACTCTGAAACCATAGCCAGATACAAAAGATGGGACCTACCAGATGCAAGTCAGTGTTCTTCTCTACAAAATCAGCAAGGCATTAAATGTTGATGGAAGACCAATGTATTAGTTTACTGAGGCTGCTGTAGCAAAGTGCCACAGTAAGGGGACAATAGAAACTTATTCTCTCACCTTTCAGAGACTAAGAGTCCAAGACCAAGATGCCAACAGAGTTCCTTCTAAGGGCTATGAGGGAAACTCTGTTTCATGCCTCTTTCCTCTTCAGGTAGTTTTCTCACAATCTTTGACCTTCTTTGGCCAATAGACACACCACCAATCTCTGCCTTTATGTTTATAGGGCACTCACCTTGTGTGTGTGTGTGTGTGTGTGTGTGTGTGTGTGTATGCATATATTTACATATATATACATGTGTGAGTTTCCACAGTTTCCTCTTTTTAATAAGGACATCAGTGATAGAAAACCCTAAAAGACCTCATAGATCCTATCTGAAGTTCAGGGGGTTAGAACTTTAACATATGAATGGGAGGATGATAGGGACATAAATCAATCCATAACAACCAGCTACTAAAATAAGTGACTCCTAGAATGCATATTATTTACAACAAAACAAAACAAAATTATTGTTCAAGTTTTTCACTAAAGGGAGGAACATCATTACTTTATTCTAGTAACAAAGATAGTAAATAAAAGCCAGTACAAATTACCCACTGTTATACTTAATAATTTCTAAAACATCATTCATATTCTCTTCATTTAATTGCTCTCTATTAATTTAGAGAGTGTATTCTTAAGACTTTAAAAACACAGTTCTGGTATAAAAATATTTATAAGAGTCTTAGTAGCTTTACTTCCAATGTCACTTCCCTCTCATCTTCATTTACAGCTAACAACTAAATTTCTCTGAGTGTTTTTAAAGAAGCTAGCCATCGTGATTGGAAAATAAATATCACATGTAGGATTGCATATATTTTGAAAATATTTCAATCTGAAATGAATTTAAAATTATGACCCTTGGAAAGATAATGTTCCCAGAAAATTTATTTCCCCCAATAGTTCATTTCCTGGCAATCATGAATAATGAAGATTGTGCTAGTGATGAGTGATTTCACTGGACCTATACAAATAATAAAGTTCAACTCATTTTATGTTAAAAAAGTATCTTTATGAAGAAGTAAAAGAAAAATACTAATGTAATATCCAACAAAAACTTTTACGAAAGTCACATCCACTGGGAATCTGATAAACGGCAACAGGAAAAGATCAAATTCGCTGTTACAGTAACAATCATGGGATTTGGCATTTTTGCTCTAAGAAAGAGGCATCAAACATATCCTCTGAGTACTCTAGACTTGAAGAAGAGAAAATTAAGAGAGGGAAATGCTAAGTCCTACATTTGGAAAGTTCAGGGAAATTATGGTTACAGTCACACAGACACAGATTCAAAATGAGAAGCCAGAGTCCTAAGCAAGGAAAAGAGTCTGGAAATCAAAATACATTTCACTTCCCAACAGTTATGGTTTATCCTAAGGAAGAAGGGAAAAACTAAATCAACAAGATTCATATAAAAGTCAAGAACCTGTATGTAATTACACTAATAAACGGAGTTCAATAGATGGCCAGATAAAGGAATATACTGAATATAGTATATTTCCTCACTATCAGCAATATTCAATTAGAAATATGTAATTTTAAATCCTATTCATATTTTCAGTGTAGCAAACTAAAAACTGTTCTAAGCAAATATTAATGAATAGATCAACATATCAAGATAGTGAAGAGTTTGATACTGCAATATTGTCCATCTTTCCTGATCTACAAACTTTTAAGACTTTTCCATTGACCAAATGAATCAAAAGTTCATTTGGAAAAATTATATGCTGGCATAACCAAGAACGTTTAAGAAGAAAAATTGCATGGAGATTTACCTGGGCAGATCTTAAATGCGTTTCTGTAAAGTTACAATTACTTGAGTTCAATGAAATACAATTGTACATTATGGCACAACTTAATAATTTATATTAAAATGTTAACTAAAGGGGTACAAGTGGTTTTTGTTACATAGATATTTCATATGAAGCTTAAGTAGGGGCTTTTGGTGCGCCCATCACCAGATTAGTTCTCATTGTACCCAATTGGTAAGCTTTCAATCCCCCACTCACCCTGTCATTCTCTTCTCGGCTTCTTGTGTCCTTTACATCACTTTGTGCCCATGTTTACCCATCTATTAGCTCCCACTAATTGTTCTCCCATTAGTGAGACCATAATAGTGTTTGGTTTTCCATTCCTGAGATACCTTTGCTCTAAATAATGGTCTCTAGGTTCAACCAAGTTGCTACAAATGACATAACTATTTTCCTTTTTATGGCTGAGTAGTGCTCTATAGTATATGTATAGAGCACTATACATATACTCTTTTTCTTTTCAAAAACGTGATGAGAACACTAATAAGCCAGAGTTTACCTAAAGAAGAGGATTCTATAGATTGCTTCCATGATAGAAATTTGGCCTGGGGGACTTCTAATTTTCCTTCCCACTTTCAGGATCTATGAAATCAAAGTGGAATGCATGCAGATCATGGAGATTCTAAGTTTGTTTGCTTTTAATTTTTTCAACACAGTATTTCTATTTCATTAGAGTGCTCTAGGGGTCCCTGTGGCAGATAAATGGAAGAAAAAATGGTATGTGTTCAAGTTTGTATATCACAAAGATCACGTAGCTCTAGTGTAGTGGGTAAGAGGGAGAAAGGCAGGCAGCGGAAGGACCAGGTCAGGGCTATTCCAATAGTCCAAGCAGGAGAGTTGCTAGAACACAGTGGCAGTGGAGATGGACAGGAAACAAAAGAATAGAGAATTTTTTAGAATGTCAGATTATCTTGGTGATCCAGGGCATATCGAAGTAATTGTGAAATTCCAAGATAATTCACAGGTATTCAGCTGTAAAGCAGTTGGTAATAAAGAATAAAGAATGGTTGGTTTAGAGGGAAAGATAAGTTTATGTGGACCTTTATTTTTAGGGAAAAAACCCACATGTTTATGGATATTTAAATACGATTCATTGCATAATTTTATTTGTCAAAGGATTCTCTTTCTTTAAGAAAAATTAAATACTAGATTTATATAAGGATCCCTACATTGTTAATACAATTTTCATTTTTAAAAGAGGAAACGAAGTTCTTATAAGCTTATGTGATTATGTACTGATTATGTACTGATATCCATAATCAGTGTCAAACACAGATATTGGAAGTCTAAGATGTGTGATCCCAGCCTTGTGCTCAGATCACTGGACCACACATAGCACAGAACATCATGAATCACTGAGCTTCTGACCTGGTAGGCACCTTAAATCTCCCCTAGTGCAACCCCGTAACTGTGCAAGAAACTGAGCCCCAGACATTTGTCCAGGCTTACACAGTGCCTATAGTGACTGGTGCTAGATTACAATCTACCACAGTGAATCCTATCAGATATGTGGCCTATTGACACATCCTGCCCTACCGCTGGATGCTAAATCCAGCAGTAAAATTAACAGCATCTGATGTCACATGCAAGGTAAATTGCATTTCCTACTAACATAATTGATTAAGTGCAGTATTTCATTTAATCCTCAAAACTCCATGAATTAGCAAAACAGTTCCCTCTGTACAGAAAAGAAAACTAAAATTTGCAGAAAAACGTAATTTTCCCAAATTTACCTAGCCAGTAAGTACTTAACTTGAATCAGGTCTTCCTGGAATTCCAAGTTCTTTTTTCTAATGCCCCCAATTATAAGAAAAATGAAATTACCATATACATCTATATACTCCATTAATGTTATTTTTAGGAACTACTGCTAAATTTCACATAGGTTTGTTATAAGATGGCAAAAAAATAAACAAAATATACAAAATTTGTATATACTGTTAAAAATCAGAATTCTAAGAACTGCTTACCTAGTACATTTACTTGGACATCATAGATTACCTTTACCCTGATGTGTTTGACCTCTATTTACAGAAAACGGCATTCAGCTATAAGGATTGATTTTTAGATCTGTTTATTCAAAGTAAAAGAGGAACCCAAATCAAATTTTGGTATGTCAAATATTTATGCTTGTAAAGACAGGCTAGCAAGTGTCAACACTGGGTGCAGATTAACATTCTGGAAGATCAGCAGGTATCAGGAGAAAAGGCCATCAGTATGAGGGTCCCTTAGAATAATAAACATAAGCTTCAGAGCTCATGATAGATTTAAAAGTATGCACAGCCTCACTTTAGACTGTAGTTTTTTGGAACCTTAAGCTAATTTTTCTAAAACGTGTAAAAGTTACTGTTTTTCAACACTGGATTCCAGACAGCTTTCTTCCTATTCACAAGTTGAAGTAATCAGCCAATATGGTAGAAAGAAAAAGGTATGGAAAACAGGAGTCCTGGATTCTTGTTCAGGCAACAGGGTAGAGTGATCACGAGCAAAGACTTAGCCAGTTGCCTCCTTCCAACTCTGGCTCTACCACTTGGTAGTTGTGTGACAGTGGCCCTACTACTCAACTGCATTATGGCTCCAATTTCTTATCTGTTAAATAGGGACTGTAATAGCCTCACCTACCTCACAGAGTGAATATTAGGGTTAAGTTAATTATAAAACACATAGAATACTTGGCACCAAGTAGTGTTTATAAGTGTCTATTGACAAAGAAAGCCATGTGGATTCTGAGGTTTCATTCTTGATAATGTGAGGTGATTATACAACCTCTACCTTGGTTGATTTTAAATCCTGATGTGTCACACATGTGAAACTACTCAATACATTTTTGGGAAAAGCTAGACAAATTTTGCTTCCAACATAGGTGGATGTCAAGTCACTACTCTGAGTAATAATTAGAAGAGAAATATAATGAGAAAAGAGAGATAAAAAGCCAAAGGGAAAATAAGTGTAGAGCTGCTGGAAATTAAATAGGGAGAGACCGGATTGTGGGACTGTACTGATTTGAAGTTTGAACTTCAGATGCAGTCTGACCTTGGTCAAATCCAGCTTCTCCCTACCTGTGTGACCACTGAGAGATTCCTTAATATGTCTGAGCCTCATAAGCTCCATCTCTGTTATGGCACAATAGCAATCCCTATTTCATACGTCATCAGTAATAAGACTTTGCATAAGGCTTGGCAGACAGTAAGAATGTAATAAGTGGGTTGGCTCATACCGGTTATCCCAGCGCTTTGGGAAACCAAGGCAGGAGGATCACTTGAGGTCAGGAGTTCAAGACCTGCCTGAGCAATATAGCAAGAAGCCATCTCTACCAAATTACAGGAAAATTATCCAGGTGTGTTGGTGTACCACCATCTACTCAGGAGTACCAACTACTCAGGAGCTTAAGGTAAGAGGATCACTTGAGCCCAGGAGTTTGAGGTTGCTTGAACTATGTTGATGCCACTGTACTCTAGGCCAGGCAACAGAGTGAGACCCTATCTCAACAACAACAACCAAAAAAGAATGTAATATTAGGGTTTGGGTGGTGATAAAAAATAATGATGATAATGATGCCTATATGATAAAACGTAATGATTAGTGTTTGGGTGGTGATAAAAATAATGATGATAATGATGTCTATAAATTTACCACTTTTATAACTAACTCTCTTATCAATTCACAAAATTGTAGGAGACGCCAACATCCGAGCAAGATGATCTGCAGCTGAGGCATGGACCTCAGGCCATTCCTCCACAGGAGTTCCTTGTGGGAGGAGCCCATGCCCTCAGCACATAGTCATTGTTAATTTCTCCCCTCACCTGTGTTGTTCTAGCTCAGTAAAAGGCTGGTGTGGAGGTTGCCCGGGGCTACCCGGAAAGTAAGGGCTAGCCTGCCTTCCACAAGCTTGTACTTCTAATCCGATTCTCGCCTGGTTCCTTCCTGCACTAACCAAGACCAGGGCCACAGGAGCCCAATGGGTCACAACACAAAATCATTATAAATATAATATTTATATTTAATATGGGATAGCCAAGGAACTAAAAGTGGACCTACCATTTGATTCAACAATCCCACTACTGCATATTTACCCAAAGGAAAGGAAGTTATTTTATCAAAAAGATACAAGCACTCAAATATTTATATTAGCACAAAGCACAATTGCAAAGATGTGGAATCAACTCAAGTGCCCATCAACTCATGAATGGATTAATAAAATGTAATATATATATTTATGTATATATATAATGTCACATGTCTATCACACTTATATATCACACACATAATGGAATACTATTCAGCCATGAAAAGGGGTGAGTTAATGCTTTTTGCAACAATTTGGATGGAACTAGAGACCATTATCCTAAATAAAGTATCTCAAGAATGGAAAAACATACACCATATCTACTCATATGGTACATATGGAATTAACAGATTAAGCACACACATCTTCAAAGTGAAGTAAAACTCAGTGGAAATCAAGTGGGGGGGGAGGGGATGGGCAAACCATACCTAACATCTTCAATGAACATTACCTGAATGATGGGCATACTTACAGCCCTGACTCAAGCATTACAAAAGCAATCCACACACCCAAAAACATTTGAACACCTGAAATATTTTGAAATAATAAATACATGCATATATATACACACATATGTACATAAACAATTTTTTAAATATGAGATACGAGGCTTAGTTCAACTTAATTTTCAATTTTCATTGTGAAATTTTCCGTATTTAAACTTACATAAATATATGAAAGTAGAAAAAATACTATGCCATACAGCTTATCTCTTTCATTTAAAAATGTTTTCTTTAAATACTCACAATTTTAAAGTTTTCAAATGGAATTTTCAAAACAACCAAAAAAGTATTAGGTGATTTTGTTTTATGTTATAGGGAACGGACGTTAATCACAAGACTATGTTATTGCACAGCAACAGAAATCCAGCACAAGTCATCCTACCTTTCAGAAGCAAAGATGTTTCTGCTGGTATCATTACTATGATTGGTGTAGCTAATATAAATAGAATTACTAACAATTCCTCAGGTTAACTAGATATTAGCAGGCCAAATAAATTTTTAAACCATTTTCAAGGCTACCCATAAATACTATATTAAATTCATACAAATGTCTTTAAAGGTAAAAAAATAAGTTAGTTTTATACACTTATTTTGAATCCTTAGCAAAGTTCTAATGTTATTTCCTGTTTGTATTTTACTGCATTACTCTTTTGTAAATGTTATTGAAAAATTAAATAATGTACAGAAGAAGATAAAATTATCTAAAACCATATACTAAGAAATCATCAGTTAATACATTGGAAAATAATCCTGTTAGATCTCTCCCCAAACACATATATACATATAAGTTAGGCACATAATGGTTTTGCACTCATTATACTTACCAAATGGTATTTCCTACCATGTTTTTCTCTCAAAATGTCTTAGGGTCCTCCTTTTTATCACAGTAAATGTGGATCTATATGTGCATATTATCATTTTCTTTGCAATGTTGTATTCACTAATACATATTAGGAAGATTCACCTAGGCCATCATAGATAAGCATTTAAAACATTCTTACGTAATCACTTTGTGGATGTAATTATCTTCTTCCCCCGGAAATCCTTCTAGCCCATTAAAAACTATTTTGTAAAAATGTTTAAGAAATAAAATATCCCATTAATAGCAGCAACGTAAATATTGAATATGTTATAATTTGATATAATATATTTTTAATCCCAAAAACATACAGGTAAAGGACTGTGTAGATAAGAAAACTATAAAACACCACTACAGGACAAAAACGGGCATTTAATAGATAACCTTTGTCTTGATACAAAGATTCAATGTTGTTATAAAGTTAGTTCTCTCTAAATCAATCCACAAATTTAGTACAAAGTCATTTAAAATCCCAGAGGATTTTTATTAATTCTAAATGTTATCTAAATAAGTATATGAAAATATTCAGAATATTCATGACAATTCTATTAACAAAAAGGGGAAGGAGGCGGAAGAGAAGTGAGAAGGGGACAGGTGGGCAGGAGGAGAGAGGGGAAAAGAAAGAGAACGAGGATGAGAAGCAGGGATAGTACCGTATTATATAATCATCATTCCAAGAACAATGTGGTACTTGGGCACAGGCATAGGCTTATATTAAGAAATCCACAAAACAGAGCATACATTCCGCAAATACAAAGCACCTAAGTGATTTGCCATATGGTAAAGGTATCATTTCAAATCAATCTGAACTATTCAATTTAGGTCATCATGGCAAACTGTCATTATGTGTAAAATCAAAACAAAGATGCTAATCTCAGTCTATAAATAATCAGATAAATCGAATATTTGAATTTCTTTAATAAACTTACAAGCTAATGAAAGAAATCTATGATGAGCTATAATATAATTTTAAAATATGACACATCTTTTAAACATGTCAGAATAAGTGGAAATCATAAAGGGATGGATGTCTCTATTTGACCATATAAAATTTAAATGTTTTATATTTTTTTAAGAAATTGGATACATATTGTTGAAAGATAAACCACCAGCAGATACCATTTTTATAACTTTTTTTTTATTTAAAAAGAAGGCCTTTACTTAATACCATTGCCAAACAGTTGTCTTATACAGCCTCAGAATTCTCAATACAGAGTGGATCTTTGACCCCCACACCAACTATGTACCTGATATTTTTTCCAAAAGAAAACAGAGAAAAACCTGCTCAGCACTCTCAGTTCTTCCATGTAAGCAACCACATGTCACCTGCCGATAATGAGATAATGCATTTTTGTTTTAACAAGTATTAATACATAATAATGTGAACTTATTCAATTAGAAGGTTTTCAAGTGTAGTCTTATTTTATCATTTCAGTAAACCTCACGTTTGCGGCTGATATTTTTAAAAGGCATCTCTTTGGTCTCTGAAGAAATATTGAGAAAAGTTTCTGTTCTACCTGCCATAAGCTTTCTTAAAAAGGTACGAGAGTCCCTATTGTCACTCAATGACCCACAATTTCAGACAACACGCTTCCTAGACTGCCTCAATGTACAGTAAGATGCGTAAAAGATAATAGAATAGAACGATGATATAGGTTAACCCAGGGTAATTTCTTTGTTAATTTTGTCTCTCCTCTCTGAAAGAAGGACAGCATGTCAACAACTTAGATGATCTATCATCTGTGTTTTGAAGATTAAGTGAGCTAATACATACAAATCACCTAAAACAACATCAGCACACTGTAAATGTTCAGTAAATGTGAGTTGTTCATATCATTATTGGTAATTGTTATTTAGTCCAAATTAAAGTAGGAGCACCCTAGAGGCAGGAAACTATTTTCTATGCCCTGTTAAATAAGCAGTACCTAGGTATCTATCTGATATTAGCAATGCAGTGAGGAAACACATGGCTCTGAGCTGCCAGTGCTGGGTGATGATCAATGACACCCAGGGGGGCACTCACTGCTAATGTCATGGCACTGTGCAAAGGAGCTGGGGTGGGGGTAAGTAAGGAGGTTATCCATTGGTCTTCTTTAAAAAGTGTGTTTAAATTGTTCTTTTCACACCATGGCATATCGCTAGTCGTGACTGAGGAAAAACAGACAAAAAAGGGGGGCACTTAGTTGTAGCGGGGTACACCCCGCTGGCAACCTACCTGTTACCCAGTAACTGACAAAGCAGGTAGCTAGCATTTTTAGTACAGGTGAGAAAAATGCTATTTAGAAGAGGTTTCACAAGTGAAACAGGGGTGAGTAGCCCACAGCAGATGGCATGAAGCAAGAGCCAAAGTAGGCTTTCCAAAGAGACCCAAGGCTAGACTAAAACACTAACCCCCTTGCCATGTCAATAAAGGATCAACATCCTCACCTGTTCTTTAGAGTAGAGGGACTAGAAACTGAGAGTAGGACGTATCATGTTGCCGTTAGTGTATGTCATATATTTAGTAAAGCATGATGCTTTTCAGAATACGGTTTCAGGCAGTCTCGAAAACATCAACAAATCCTACAATCTTTTTCAAAAACTCCTGAGTTAAAGGACAGATAGAGGTCAAAACTCTGGTACCCTGAATGGACAAAACCAAAAACAAGGACACATTTTCCAAATGGTATGCTAACAAACTGATTGCAACCTGGGTGGACTAATGTTCGATAAGGATCTCTTAACTTAAGGCATTTGGAACTTCCCAATGACTTCACAGATCTGCCTGGCTTTGGTCATTCAACATTTGTTTCAAACTATTCTTCTGTACTACAGGAAGAGGAAGTTTCCAGACACAATATTTAATTAGTACCTAATTAAGAGCATCAACATGATAAGTGATGCCGGGTCTGGCCCCAGTGTTTGTACCTGGATATGGGTAAACAGTTGTAGTGAGTCTTGGCTGTCTGACAGCTCTCAGCTGTCATTGGCACTGCATAGCCCAGAGAAGGTGCTGACACCCGTTGGCAAGGATACACTAGCAAACATTCAAAGCAGTTGGAGAAATCCAATCACACCAAGTAAACTTCTGAAGGGAAAACATGGGAGTCTGGATGTAGCAATACACACACTCACATGTGCTCCATATAGTGCCTAAGTCGTTATCCCAGTCACCTAGAAGAGTTAATCAATTCCTTCTACATATTACTGAGGGATCAACTGTTCCAAGGGCATCTTTAAGAATCTGATCACCCAGGTAGAGTTGGTATAAGTGCCAAAAGCCAAATACTGTACTCATTTGATGCAAATAAAATCCTTGATGAGCTGCAATTATCAAATTGACTTGCCTCTGGGGAGCAACCTGCCTTCTGCCAAGCCACCAAGGGAATGTATCACTACGATATCTGGAAGTATCTGAGATTATTAATATTTTTACAACTACGCAGCTTTTTAAAAAGGAAAACTGAGTCACTAAGCTTCTTGTACTTTCTTACACACTAACCAATTGTGTGAACTTAGACTAGCCATTTCACCTTTTGGACCTTGGTTTTCTTCACCCATAAAATGAGGGGATTAGCCCAGGCACTTTCAATGAGCTCTTTCAGTTCTAAAATATGATTTGGTGCTGCGTATTTATATAGCACACTCCTTCTGCAGATTCGAAAATCTCTCAAGAGACTCTCATTAGTATTCTCTATATTACTGTGAGGCAGGCAGGTGGCAAGGTTTATTATCCCTATTTTTTTAAAAAAGAGACAATGAGACACTTTGCTGACACAGCACTCTTGACCAAGTAAGGACTGGAAGTTAGGTGTCCTAATACTAATCAAAAACTCTGTTAAACCACTTTGCTACTAAACTAAATGGAAAGCCTCTGATGAATAAAATATTCTGTGCTCCTAGGGGGGAAATGTAGTTTGATCATCTTGCAGAGACCTAATTGTTTAAAACAATGATTTCCAAATTGTAGCCCATAGAATATTCCAGGTGGCTTTCTCAGTTCACAATGATATATCCCTGTGCATATTTTCTGTTTTCTGATACAAATATAAAAATGTGAACCCAGAAAGTGGAAGAGTATTAAAAAACATGTTCAGAAAAAGTAGTAAGAGTGTCCAAGGCAATAATAATTAAATCCACAACGGAACTTTTTCAGAGAATAAACTACAGTTAAACATACGTATCAATGAAATGAGACTATCATCCAAGGAATAATTCAAACCACCGATAGTAGTATATATTTATTAAGAACTATGAAAGGTACAAGATTTTACTCTACTTACAAGCTAACGAGTTAGCTCTCCATAGTTTGATCCCAGACAGGTGGTGCCCCAGCCAGCTCAGCCGAGCTGAGGGGAAGACCAGCCGCCTCTGCCCTGGTGGTGTTGGAGCCAGCAGAGGACCAGGGGGCTGGAGGGTAGGCAGGGGGCCCTCCATAGGATGCTCCAGTAGCCAGAAGGGCCAGACAACTGCCAGGGAGACACCAGCACCTTAGTTTCTCCCTCCCCTTGCACTTGCAGTTGAGCAGCGAACCCCCATTTGACCCCCAGGCCTGGTTGATTTCATGTAGGCTTCCTAGGCCTGGGAACCAAAGGGATCGTATCCATTCATTTGCTACCGAGTCCATGCTAAATGTAACTACAGTGGACCCATGTACACTAAATGTAATTACAGAGCCCCTGCTAGATCTAACCACAGAGGGCCCATGCAACCATATCTGTATATCCCTGGACAAAGGACCTGGAGAGAGAGACAGAAAGAACAGAGAGAGACACAGAGCTAGCTAGCTTTCTTCCCACTTGGGTTGTTTCTCTCTGCCAGGATCTTTGGTGGTTTTGTATTCTTTTCTGTAGAATAAATCCTGTCTTACCACTGACCTGTGGTCCATGGATTCAGTCTTTGAATCACCAAGACCAAGAACCTACTGAAGACAAAATTCCAGCATCAGTTTCATGGATGTTAGCAGGAGAAACAATACAGGTCAGAGACAACAGATGTTACTATTAGCAATAAAATAGTACCCAGAGTATCACTGTTTTTTCTTTAGTTTCCCAAGCCCCAGTTCCCACAAGGTGTTGCAAAGAAGGCCAGGTGACCCCAGCACATGCTGGATGCTGCATTAGAGGAGAGAAACTCTGAGCTCACAGACCCTGAATCATTGTCATGGACCACAAACACATCTGCCCTTTTCCCAGAAGGAGACCTTTCCTCTCTGTTCTAAGGCTGCTCACTATCAAACACATCTAAAAAGATAGTCCAGAACAAAATCAGTGCCTCCGTCTACAAAACTGCAGAAACACAGGTACAGAGGAGACTCATAGAGAAACTCTCCCAACAATACTGTCTGATTTTATTTGACTATCTATGCATTTGGTGTTCTGAGAATTCTTAAGTACTCAAAATTAATAATGAAACAAAATTGATGAAGAACAGGACATTTTCCCTAGCCTGTAGTCCTACTGGACATCTCCCAGACTCTCTTCCATCCCAATAGGTCAGCAAATTCAAAGAAGATAAATAACCTCTTAGCTCATGAATTTCTGCCTGACTTTCACTCTTTCACTTACTAAAGTGGAAGTCACACATGTGGTGTGCGTGTGTACTCCCGATATTTTGTTAACTGGTTAAATCTCTGACACTCAGTCAATAGTGGCAGGTAAGTCCTAGAGGTACCACTCACTAACTCGAGAAGCTTAGCTTGGTAATTTAAGTTCTCTGTGTCTCAGCTTCCTCATCTGTCAAATGAGAGTGATAATGACACCTAAATCACAGGGTTTTAAGGTGTAATAAAATAATCCATATCTGGGAAACCCTTAAAACAGTACCTGGCATATACACACTTGATAAAGGTTTTGGTGATGAATAAACATTCTTAGCTAACATGAGAAAGTTTATTCATCGGCAAACATCTTACCAAAGTGCCAAAGCTAACAGCATTATTGCGAAAACCCTGACAATGTTAAGAGAAACATGTAGATGATAAATTGCATACCCCCCTTGGAACCCACATATCATTCCTAGTTTGTTCTTACAAAGTAAGTGGGTACCACTCGCTCCGAGGTTTGGAGGTACCGAGTCCAGTGAAATCCTGAGCGGCAGGCTGACGTCACTGACGCCATTCCAGCCCCACCCCCTTGGGTTTCAGGACTGCACACAAAACCTTCCTGGGTGGAGCGCCAGCCCTCAGGCAGCTAGTGCAGCTGAGACAAAGGCAGTGGACGGGCAGAGGCTAGAATTGACACCTGAGTGTAAAGGTGAATGTAACCTCTGATTTACAGAGACATCTAGCTGGACAGAAATCTAATTTAAATAAGCAAGGCCCCCCTGCCGAACTCAGATTTCTGGCTGATTTTGCCAGGTAAACCCCGGAAGCAGTGGCCTACTGGAGTAAACAGGGTCACGGACCCGGGAGATCACGAGTGACTGGGCGTAAGGTGGGGAAGGAGGTATTAACCTTCCCAGACTAACCCAGTTGCCGAGTGGGTCCCTTTGCCCTCACGGAGCCGGGCGGGCCCCAGAACTGTTTGCTAGAGTC